>PVJI01014414.1:0-44255 GCA_004026765.1 Micronycteris hirsuta
CAAGGCTAGTAAAAATTATATTTTTTCATATTTAGGCACTAGGTTTTTAATTTTTTTAAGCCTCGTCTCAGAATATGTTTATCAATTTTAGAGAGAAAGGAAGGGAGAGAGAGCTAGAGAAACATCAATGTGAGAAAGAAACATCAATTGGTTGACTCCCACACATACCCTGACCAAGGATTGAACCTGCAACTTAGGTGTGTGCCCTGACCAGGAATTGAACCCACAAACTTTTGGTGTATGGGATGACACTCCAACCAACTGAGCCACCCAGCCAGAGCGAGGCACTAGGTTTTTGATTTGCAATAATTTTATTATTTAGACAAATAACCTTACTGTTTTAAGTAGTTTAAAAATTGGCCAAATAAGCACATGGTATTACCTTTAACACAGTTATTCACACATAAGACAAAGAAGCTGAAGCCAGATACCACCATCCACCTGGTGCAGCTTATGTGGATCATCAACAGACGGCAAAGAAGGAAATCAACAGCCTCTGGAACATCACCCTTGCAAACCCGAACCCATGGAGTGACGGCAATTATTCCATGAAGACTGACCCTAACCACTCCCAGAAACAGCACCTGTAGAAAACAGCAGTAGCATCCATGTTGAAACCTCACAGCCAGTGACTAGACCAAGAAAACTGGCACCAGCAAGTCTCCCCTGATGCCATGTCAGAGGCACTTCTGCCAGGTGCCACCTGAAAGCCCAATCAATCAAAGTTGTTTCGGTGCTATATTTCCTGTAGTTAGCTTATAACATGTCACTGGCTCTTGTGCTACACAGACAGATAAAGTCAAAGATTTCACTGGCTCTTTCCTATCCTGTTAGTATTTCAGCTCTCTTCCATGTCCTCAGAGAAGAGCTCTGTAGATTCTTCAGAATGAATATAAAATAATAATAGTAAAAATGTTTTAAGTCAGTGAAGTTTCAAGTGCTCTCCCATTTACTTTGGACCCTCTCATTAACCTTCACAGGGTTAGAATTAGGAAATGAAACTTAGAAAAACTTGTAAGGAAATGGAAAGTATTGAGTTAGCAAAAAGAGCAGCATAATAGTGTGTTTCAGTGTGGGAATGGCTTTCACACAATGAAGAGTGACTTCACTTACTCTAAATGAAGAACAAGAAGAACTTGTTTGTTTTTTTAATAGTCTTACCTTTGCAACAGGAAAACCTTGTTTTAGTTGAAACTTGAGGAATTTAACTTAGATAATATGTTGCCTTTGATTCTCTGATATTTCTTCCCCAGACTTTTTTTTTTTTTTTAACTAGGGTAGATTCTCAACTTTCTGAGATGTTTTTAAACAACTGAACCTGAATGCAGAAGATGGAGCCGATGGCTTTTTAAGGGCTTTCTGTCTTTAAGATGTTGGGCATTTAAAAGCTTTGAAAGGAAATGTATGTTGCCATTTGATGGACAATTCAATTTTAACAAACATTTCTAAAACACGACACATATTTTCCATACAAATAATGACCTAATAGATTTCCCACAATTCCTCCAACTGTGGCGGCCTGTTTTCTCCTATCCTTTCATTCTGTCCATGTCCCTGCAAACTCATCCTGTTCTCTGAAATGAAGAGGGGGGCTTTTCCCCTCAAATCATACAATCTTCTAAAAAAGGAAGATTATTAACCACTGTATCTTGGTCAAATTCCAATGTGGAAAATTACATTTTACCTCTCTACAATTTTTTCTGTCATTTTAATCAGAAGTACTATTTAATATTTCACTTGAAATAAAATGTTGCAATGGGGGCTGCCTTAGAGGAGCCTGCCTTTTCTAGCACAGAGGAGGCAAGGCTTCAGAGATGTATGACTAATACTCCTGGGGTAGGTGCTGAGTACATTGGGATCCTTTGAGAGTAAAGGTACCTTCAATGGATCAAATTGATTTTTATTTTATGCCTGCTGTAGAAAATCCCATAAGATAGATTTTTCCCTCTATCATTTTGCAGCATCTGAGATTCAGAATCAAGGGAGGAGCTGCCTGGTAATATTGTGTGGATGACGCATTACACAGAACTGACCCTGTGACATCATGTTGTCTTGTTCTCAGTTAGAGCAACCTCATGTGCCTGTTCTGTACACGCCAGCTCTGTGAGTCACTGCATGATATATTGTCCAGGAAGTGCAAAATGATGCTCTTCTTAAAACTTCTGATTAAAAAGTTAAGGCTTCCGGCCAGGGAATGTAGAGTGAAAAAAGTAAACTCTCAGGAGAGACAGGTTCTCATTTCTGCTTTTCTTTCCATTACTGTTTAAGTGTAGAATCCTACAAGGAATTATATTATAAATAAGCATTTCAAGTGTTTATTGTCTTTGATGTTTTATTGCCTCAAAAATGAAGTTTATTTTCTACCCACCAGGATTTTCCATTATGAACAGCTATGCTACTCCACATCCTAAGAAGCTTTTAATATCAAAAATGATGGAAGATCGATGTGTGCATGTGAATGCTGAATACAATGGGCTAAATAAGTTCCACTCATGCCTGAAGATCCTGTAATACAAAACAATCTTGATGCATACAAACAGAGTAAATTGGGAGAGTGATAGAATAAAATAAAATATCAAGAATAACCTGCTAAAGAAAATTAAAATTTAACCTTATACAAATACTTCCAATCTTGAAAAAATCATGTATTAGACTCCAAATGTGGGAATTCAATTTTTTTCTTCTTCTGTCTCCACCTTCTAAATTTCAGTAAGTACAAGAAATGGCAAACCAAAAAGCCAATAAAAAATTGTAGGAAAAGATAGAAACAGCAGAGATTAATCAAGCCAAGATGTTAACAAGGATAGAATCCATTTCTGGCAAGGCTGACCTTTCCAACCAAGTGCCTAACACTTCTCACTCCGGGAGCTTAAGACGCCGGGACAGCCAGACATAATAGCAAGAACCCAGATCCCCATGGCTGAAAAGCGATCACGTAGAAAGGACATGCCTGCTAAATAGCATCCTCTGCCTCAAAACCACCATCCTTCTCCTGTTAGGAATGCACTGTTAATGGGCAAGGCAGCATCATTTTGGGCTTTGGATGCTAGAGGCTTGACTTGGACAGACATTTAGTTAAATCCCAAGGAGGTCTGCCCTATGAAGATGATACTGCAGGTTCCATGGAGGATGGATCACCCTGTGTAGCCACCTCAACAGGCAAGAAACCGTTAGAACCAATGTTGGATTTGGAGGCCAGAATAAGAGGCAGAACCTGAAGGACCCTCTGGACCCAGTCACTCCACTAGACATCCCAGGATAATTTTACTTCTTTCTGTTCCACATGCCAGTTGTCTACTGGGAGTCACTCGAGTCCTCTTCTCTGGGTCTAGGGCTGAGAACTCAGTGGGGCTTCCGGGGATACTTCATGTGACAGGTGCATACAATGCACTCATTCTCTGTGACTTCACAGCTGGAGCACAAGATGCAGAGGTGGCAGGTGGGAAACTGAGAGTCAACTTTGCCTTTTTCCCAGTGTTACTCAGGACCAGTCATGGAAAACCTCACTATAGCTCCCAAATGGGATCAAAGACAATGTCTCAGAGGAAATAATAATGATTAAAACTATAAAAATAAAAGTTGCCAAAGTTTCAGAGTTATGATGTTCATCCAAGAACTTAGAAATAATGGCAATAGCATGGCTTAAAATAAATGATCGAGAAAGAGTAAGAGATACCCAAAGGTATCTGAGACAAGATAGCCCCAAGTTTATGGGTTTGACCACAACTTCATTGAAAGTTGCTGCTGTTTTTAAATGACCGAGTCACCAGAACAAAGATCAGTCACTTGTGGAAACTCTTATGGCTACTAGCTATTGATGTTACCAGCATAGGGAGAACTAAGTCTGGGATTTCTGAGACAAAAAGAAAACCCAGGGCATCACCCATTTTGTTGTTCCATGGGTCCTGAGGTTCCTAATTAATCTGCCTTCATCTTTCCCTGTTTCAGAATCTGTTTATGTTTGTTTTACCAAGGGTTGTACTTAGCAGAAGAAACAGGAAAAATTGTCTACTCCATCTTCCCAGAAGCAGAAGTGCTTCTTCCTTAGCTATTTAATGAAGAATAATTAAAAGAATAGAAAGACTATTGGTACAGATGTTTTGAAAAGACAAAGCACCAGCTATCCATTATATTGTCAGATAAATACATTTATTGTGATATAAATATGTACTACTTATCATAAAGTTAAAATTAAACCTGTACTTAATCTGATTCTTATCATCAGAAAATTGGGTTTGTCTTTAAGGCAAATGGGAGTTTTCTTGTAATGTTGAATGGTTTGTTTTAATATTTCAAAACATTGTTCAATGATAATCTTGATGCCAGAAATGTTGTAGGAAAGCGCATTTACCGTAACATATTACTAGTAAATGTTTATACTTGTGGCAGTTTATATATAAATAAAGCAATTCTTAGATAAAATTCCGCCACAACTACAAGCATTTATTAGCAGATAACACAAAAGCACCCGTTTTCTTAGCTAAGCCCCAAACTCTGTATTTTAATTTTTTTTTAATCAAAGATTTTATTTATTTATTTTCAGAGAGAGGAGAAGGGAGGGAGAAAGAGCAATGTATGGTTGCCTCTCACATGGCCCTCACTGGGGACCTGGCCCGCAACCCAGGCATGTGCCCTGACTGGGAATCAAACCGGGACCCTCTGGTTCCCAGCCCGTGCTCAATCCACTGAGCTACACCAGCCGGGCTGTATTCTTCTTTTTTTAATCCTCGCCTGAAGATATATCCACTGATTTTAGAGAGAGAGGAAGGGAGAAAGAGAGAGAAACATCGATGTGAGAGAAATATTGATTGGTTCCTCCTGCAGGTGTCCTGACAGGGGACCGAATCCACAACTCAGGCATGTTCCCTGACTGGAATGGAACCCAAAACCTTTTTTCTTTTCTTGGTGTACGGGATGACCAACCAACTGGGAAACCTGGACATGGCCCAGACTCTGCATTCTTAACTGCTTTGATCACACCTTGCACACACACGCACACGCATAAAAATTCAAGAAAAGCATGAATCATACAGGCAAAATTCCGTTAATCTCTCAGTCAGCCTTAAGTGACCAGAACCTTCAAAAGTGCAGGAACCCAAGATCACATTATATTGAAGCCTCAGGCACCAACCCCACAGGTGAAGGGAGATGGACTTCCTAGTTTCCTATACTTTCTCACGTAGAGAGGGAAAGTGTCTCTAAAATATTTCAAACAATCCATATATCTTAAACACTGGTGACTTCAGCAATGAATAAAAAAACTATTTCTCAAAGCCATTTTACAAAAGAGCAAGCCATTAATTTCACCAATGAGAACCCATTTGTAACATTAACAAAATGTCTAGTCCTGTTTTGATCAGAGATAAAAACGGCTTGAAGGGATGAAGGGCTGCCTGTTTGGTTAAATATCAAGTGACCGTCTGTAGAAACATGCATGGAGCCAAGGTTAACTGACTGCTCAAATTTGAATGGATTCCAAGCAATTCAGACACATCCATTTACACGTCTATACTGAATTATTTCTAAAAATTAATGACCACACAATGCACACGTGTTTTAAAAAATGACTTACTTTACCTATTTTCAACAACCCCCTTGAAAGGAGCAGCATATTTACATGTCATTGTGGGATGATCCCTACACATCAAAAATTGTGAAGCACGTCACTATTATATTTTTAGGTTATTGCAAAAACTAAGTAGCTATTTCTGCCCCTTTTCACATTCTTCATGAAAACATCCACCAGTATGAGTCTTCACATCATAGAGAATGCTGATTCAATTGCTGAGAGTAAATAACAGAAGGAAGGACGGGAAGAAGACAGAAGTATGGACAAAGCACTTTATAGTTTTTCCAGAAGTAGAGCAGCTGGTAACCTCCTTGTGTTATAGATTCTGAAAGTCTCTACAAGCTCCTGAAAGTCAGTGTTTTTCTGAAGCTTGTATTAGGGGGAAGTAACAGCATTCTTCAGAAAGGTTGTTTTTAGATTCTTTTTTAAAAACTCCCATACTGGTAGAACACAGGGAGTGATTATTAAAGCCCACCCATCTGCCTGCCACTACCCAGCCCTCTCTCCAGGAGGATGCCTCTCAAAATATGGACCCAATTCCAGACTTACTGAGTCAGACTCTCTAGAATCAGCACATATAACAATCTCCCAGGTAACCTGGCAGATCAACACTTTTGTGCCTTGTGGAACATAGTTTAAAATCACTGTATTACAAAGTTGATTTAATAGTTAACATAACACAGAGAGAAAATCAGATCTCTGTGGGGAATATTAAGTGGAAACAGGACAAAAAGCTCCAGTCACTGCGAATAATTAAAGGGCCACCAACACAGGCAGTCCTCGGGTCCCAGGCACAACCAAGACCAAACCCAGGCCAGTTGACTTCCTATAGCTTTTGTTTCATTGAGCTATGAGGGGAATAGTAACAGGGAAAAGTGGGAGACTTTTTCTTTTATATTCCTTTCTTTATGAAATAAACTTTTTTTAAAAAATAGCAATTTATTAAAATAATTCAGAATCTATAACATGAGGTCTGATTGAAACATCTTACTATGGAAAAGTGACATTTAAAGAAAAAAAAATTGGTCAAAGAATGTCATTAATAAAAGGCATTCTTTCTCAAGTTGGCACCAATGATTTTACTGATTAGCACCATCACTAACATCAAGAGGACCTGTGTATCATTCCAATCACAAGAAAGAAAGGAGAGATCTGGAGGAAGTATGCTGCATAAAGTCAAATATATAGAAAATAAACAAATACCTATGCTTTCAAAAAAATAAAACATTATGCCTGATGGGTCCTCCTCATAAGCTAAACCAATGCAAACAGGCAATGTGAATGTTAGAATTGCTTTTACAATGAACTGTTTGTTTTCACTATTTTTCACCTTCTCATATTACTTTTCCTGTATGTAGGGATTTCATAATTTTGCATGTAAAAACATAGCACTATTTAACTATACCTTTAATAGCCTAAAAACAAACCAGAATGCCCAAAACAAAGGAATAAATGAATGTAAAAATACATATTTTCAAAGAATATATGGTGGCATAGGAAAAGTTCATTATATAATTTTTACATTTTTAATTTAACTTTTAAGCAGAGATAAAAAACTATATTTTAATATAATGTGTTTAATCCTAATTTTGTAAACATATAAGTACATATGTATATTATTTGAGATATATTGAAACAAAGACTGGAAATAAATACACCTAAAATGTTAACAGTTAACTCTGATATTGAGTATATTATTTCCTGCTTTACACATTTATTGTTTCAAAATTGTCTATAATAAATGTGTATTTGTTCTATAATTAGAAAAAAAAGTTGTATTTTTTAAGTGACCAAGCTTCCATTCTCATGAAAAAATTCTAGGATCTTTTTCTACTTATGCATGCATGATTCGTGTTCTTTTTAGCAATAAAACCACCCCAGCCCATTTGAAAATATCCTTCAAGCACAAAGATATTGACCCCATGTTTGAATAAAGATCTTTGGAGCTTTAAAAGTCTACAATTCTAGACATCTCCAAATGCCATGTATTGGAACATTTATTTTATACATAAAGAAGATACAAGTTCATAAGGAATTTTCCCAGAACCTGGTGTGTCTGCCATTTTGCCATTTGCAATCTGTTTTAACTAAATTTGGGTTTTATCAAGAATATTTCAAATACTAACAACTGAGATGTCACCTGTTAGAGAGGCATAGCTTGAAGACATAAATCATACATACATCCTGTTCCTAATTAAGGAGGAAGATTGTCATATGTCTTTGGAAACAATGTAACAGACAGCTGCTTCTGTGATAGCAGCTCTTGCATCAGTCAAAATGTTGCTTAGGAAATACTTGTGAGGACAAGTCAAAGTTATATATACTGTTACCCAAGGGGCTGAGTACAGTCACCAATGATATATGTACAGGACAAAAAAAAATGCTACATAAAATTTTTACTCTCAAGTTATTCCAGTGGCATACATAGTAAAAAGAAGGTTTGGGATTCAAAAGGAAAAATGGAAAGGGAATTCAAGCACCAGAGTGGCTATATGGGAGAGATTTGTGGGCAGGAATCTTGTTGATATAGAGGAGAGACATCTTGTCTTGAAACTATAGTCAAACAGTCCTGAGTTTAAGTCCTAATTATCTCTCTTACCTCATTTTTAAGACTATAAGATGCACCAGACCATAAGACACACCTAGGTTTTAGAGGAGGAAAATAGGAAAAAAATTTTTGAAGCAAAATATGTGGTAAAATATTTTACCTGCTCCTGCCTCCTGTAACTCCGCTCCACCGCTGCTCCCCGCTCCCCCTACCGCGAGCCAGGTAAGCTACATTTGGACTATAAGACGCACCCCCATTTTCCTCCCAAATTTGGGGGAGTTGTGTCTTATAGTCCGAAAAATACGGTGATATCTTTGTGACCATTGATGATGAATCACACAACTTCCTTGATCCTCATTTTCCTCATTTGTGAAAGGAAAATTAAAATATCCAAATGGGTAGATAGCATGACTATGAAAATTACACAAAGAAACATATGCAAATTATTTGGGTCAAAAGTCTTTGGAGTCCCCCAGTCATTCATTGTTAGTCTATTTGTGGGGAAGAAATTAAGGCATTTGGTTGATGGCATGGTTAGGTTCCATGGGATCAGGTGGGTCAAGGGTTATTACCCAAGATAATGCAGAGTTCTGACAGCAAAAAGATCAAAAGTCAAGCCTGAGTCCTTTAACACAATATTTTTCCAAGTATGAGTCACAACTCATTGGTGGGGTACACATCAATTTAGTGTGGTGCAGTTAGCATTTTTTAAGTGAAATGGAATGGACTACATTTGAGTTCATCAAATGGGGTAAGGGTAAATTTCATGAAACTCTCATTTTGGTTTCGTATGTATGTATATACTAATGTATATTACTGGGTTGTGATGTGAAATGTATTTCTCACTGTGGGTCAAGGTTAAAAAAAATTGAAAACTACTTTCTTAGAGAAAGTCAATTTCAAAGCCCACATCACAGTGATTCAGCATCTGAGGAAAGTGGGACAGAAACTGATTTGGAACTGTGTGGGAGCAGGAACCCCAGTGACTGCAGGCCCACACACCCTACACCGATCAACAGTAGGTAGTGAGCCAGGCTGGCTTATCATAGGTACAGCAGACATGCGATAAGGATGTTGGGGGTCAGCAATTTCCTTCATATCCTCTAGCCAAACCACTGGTCCCCTCTACTGGGGCACCCTGGGTTTAGTTCACCTCCTGCTCTGTGGTCTCCTCAACTAGGACCTAACATTCTTACATCCCTTCTGCCATACACACCTCTTAAGGCTGAGCCCTGTTCTCATTCTTTCCCCTAACCTCACTCAAAATTTTGTGGACTCAACCGCATCTCATTATACTCCATGGCCAATTCCCACGCTCCTCTTTCCCCTCACATCTCATCATCTGGTCCAAAATGGAATTGATTTTCCACAGCTCCACTTGTAGAATCAGAACAGACAGAACAGCACTCCAACATGAAAGTCTTTCAATATTTACCGCAGCTTTAAATTTGATTAACTTACCTTGTGTATCTTCACCCAATCACTAGAACAAAGCAGAGAGATGGAGCATCGCCAGAAACCTCTTTCCTGGAGCACAGGTCCCAGATATTGCCACTAAGAGCAGACAGGAGTCCCTCTGTTTGTAGTACCTCCAGCTTACATTTGTCTACAAAGATGTCATGTATGAGGGGGGATTCCCCCAAAATGGAATTATCTTCTGGAGGGCAGGCCCCTTGTAGTACAGGTTTCCCCTGCTACGTGAGCGTTCTAGAAACCCAGCTGTATCAGAGTGCCAGTGGGCACTGTTGTGAGAAGCTGTGCTCAGCTTCAGTTAATTTTTTTTTAAGACTCAATGTGTTTGCCCATTTCACAGTGGGTGTTTTAGGAGCCCACCTGCCCACATTGCACTAAATGTTCAACAGTTTTTGACCAGAAAACGGCATGACCCCAGTGCCTCACCCTCCCTGTTCACCCAATCTCACTCGAAGCAACTTTTTATTTGTTTTCCTGGATGAAAAGTCCTTAAGGGGAAACATTTTGCTGATGTGGAAGAGGTAAAACAAAAAAAGGCAGAACTAAAAGACATCAAAACCAACAAGTTCAAAAACTGTTTTAAGCACTGGGAAAAAGTCTCAGTAGGTGTATTACATCAAATGGAGAGTACTTTGAAGGTGACTGATGTTTAAACTTGTAAAAATAAATACACAATTTTTTATAAATAAATTCCAGGTTTTGGGGAGTCCACCCTCGTATGATTGTCAGGGGCCTTGCTGAGGTTCCCACTGTCCCGTGGGAAATTATCGTGATGCCACTGCAGGTAACCAAAATGACAAAAATACTACCAGGAGGTCATAGAATGGTTTGTTAAAAATCCATTTACAGCACACAGTTAGGACACACTTAAGATAGGGTGCATACAGGGTGGAAGGGCCTCACTGCTTGAATCTTGGGTTAGCAGTGTTCATTTGCATTTGTTCTCTCTCTCTCTCTCTCTCTCTCTCACACACACACACACACACACACACACACACACACCTCTCCTACCGATGTCATAGTTACAAAAACGAGAATTGAGATTTGAGCAAAGAGGCCCATGAATGGAAGGTACTCAGGGCCCAGCACGCATTGGCTTCATTGGAGAGATGCAGGGACAGTTAGGTCTGGTCACAGCTGTAGCTCACTAGTTAGCCAATAAATAGCCCTGGTTTATTTGTATTTCTTGGGCAGGGGACACATGGGGCCACAATGGCTATGAATTAGGGTCTCATGAATAGTATGTGCTCATTTAGTAAACTGAATACTTTGGGCCTTTTAGTATATCTTATACTCCATATATTTAGTTTATAATGAATCCAGAGGTTCCAGTATCCAGAACCTTATGAATATTAGACTCTTGGTATTTTTATTGTTTCCTATCAATATTTGACATATACATGCTTATCCAGACCTTAAAATATTCCACCCATGTTTTACAAATTTATTCATCTTCTGTAATAGAATTGAATTTCAAAAGCAATACATATAACAACCACATTATCCCTAATTGCCAATCTAGTAACCCTACAAAAGAAAGAAATTAATTTAAGGCTACATAAGTATTGATATGGGAAATCAGCCTGGTCTCTAGAGCAGACAGTCTGGGTTTAAACCACTGTGAGCTGTGAATTTACTCAAGTCACTTATCTTTGTCCTTCGGTTTCCTCAACTGTAAAATGGGATAATGATGGTTATCTTCTGCACATGGCTACTGTGAAGATTAAATAAAATAATCTAAGTAAAGTACTGAGCATATTATATAGGAAATGCTATATAACTGACACTACTCTAATTTCCCATAGACCCCTCATGCAAGAGTGTGAGAACATCTCTTTTTTTAATCTAAGGCATCATCTAGATTTAACGTCACATTTGAGACCTGGAATCTACTTCCATCCCCTTCGGAAAAAATTAGGATGGTGCCTGCCTTATCTCAGATTATATTGACAAGGCAAAGTAAACTGAATATGACATGATTGTAGTACATGGGGGCAGTCCAACGAGAGTGTAAAGCATAGAGAATTACAATCCCCAGTTCACTCCCCAAACCTCTCTCGTGTGAACTGCAATGATTTACCATCATTTTACCTTTCTTTCAACTCACAATTCCTATTGTCTATAGAATTGATTTTACTGATTTATCTGGCTGTGGTTTTCTCTCCTTCTCTAGCCCTATTGAGTTCAAAGCACTCTACATCTGTTAACTAGCTTCCAAGCAAATTCTGCCCCTCCATCCATTCTCCACCCTTGGCCAAGAATGAATCATTTGGTGTCTTAAACCAGGGTTCACACATCCAAACCCCATTTGTCAACACCATCTGCGCAGCTAGCCATTTCCACCCAAGACCTTCCTGTGTCACATAAGTCCCATCCAAATTCAGAAACAATGAATAATGATGATAGCCACCATTTGCCAAATACCTGCTATGCACCAGGGAGTATGCTCAGGGCTTTCCATTCTTGATCTCCAAGGCTGGTACCATGGACATAATCACGAGAACCCACAGGCTCTGCTGTAAAGTGTCTTTCATACACCCAGAGACAGGGTGTGTCAAAATGCATTCAGAGTTAAAGTATAACATCGATACATAACAGATCAGAAACATGCTTCCACCTTAATTACCCGGAAAGGGAAGAGTTTCATTAATTGACCAAAACCAGCTAGAATATGCAAAGTTACCAGAAGAAAGAATGTGCCACAAACACTATAGAATAGAGTCAGCCACTAGTTGGTTGACCCATTCTCAATTCCTATTCTCTTATTACTTTGCACTGTATAACATGGATAAGCCAAATACTTGTCGCCTTCCCAGCCTTCTCTGTAGCTGGAGGTGTGGGAGGTGGGCATGTAAGGAAGCCGTGTAACACACTTCTAGCCAGTGAGAAATAAGTAAAAGTCTGCTGGGAGAGTCTACAGTAGTTTTTGCTTTTATAGTAAAAGGGACAGGTAAGGATGACATCGCCCCTCCTCCATCTCTTACGGCCCTGAATGAGAGATGTAATGACTGTAGCCAGAAAGGACATGGCATTTAGATTCACATAGATCTAGGTTCAAATCTCAGTTTTCCCACTTACTGGAGATGTGGTATTGTGCAAACTCCTTAACGCGCCTCATCTATAAAATGATTTAATAATACCTATAGATGTCCCAGTGAGAAGGAAATGACTCACCACCATGGTCAAATGCTTTAGTCCTCAGCTAGTATATTGTCTCCAGTGGCAGCTCCATAAAATTACCCAAATTTTAACCAGAAGTCTCTTTCCATGCTGCTATTCTCTGGGTGCTTTTTCATGCCTTGCTGATTTCCTCAGCCCAGCCCATATCTCTGGAAAAATGTCCATTCATTAAACTCTCCTCAGCTGACTATTCCGGTATTCCAACTATTTCCTGCTGGAGTCCCAACAGATGTAACCAGTGATTAAATACGTTTGTCTGTGGTAACTTCATTCTGACAAAGAGTAACCCATCCAATCAGACACCCTTTGATCCAAAGGCTCCCAAGACAAGCCTTCCTGTGTGTCTGCTGTTGATTCCCAAGTTACAAAGAAAGTACTCTGGTCTTCCTGCTGAAATATCATCCACCTGCCACACACACACACACACACAGCCATCCATCTTACCTGAACCAAAGAAAAGGAAATAGCATCCAGGAAAGTTCAATAGCTGAATTAAACATTCAAAGGAATAAAGAAAAAGCAAGAACAAAACATTTTAAATTCTATCTACTTGCATGTTATGTCTCTGAAGCCTGCTCCAATGCAGTCAGTGAGCTCAATAAATGAATGGTAGAAAGGACTGCTTCTGTTCACATCTCCACTCCAGCCTAGGAGATAAGGAGGGGCAGAGATGAAGAAGAAAAGTCTCTTTCATTACTATGCTGAAGTGAGAAGGAAGGGGTGGACAATTATTAGGTAATCTCAAGAGTCTGGAGTTACTTTTCCGTTACATGTCATGTGCACACCCTCTATTAATTTTGATCAGGTTATCAAAATCTTGAATTTCCTGATTTCTATTTGGTAATACTTCTCTTATTTTATCCTGGGTCCCTTCAGAATTCTGACACAGTGAGGTGTTGAGAAGCAATTTTCCTCAGGATTGGTGGTCAACTTCCATTCATTGGTTAGCATGAATATTAGCACAGCAGAGACCCAGTTCCTGTCAGAATCACGCCCTTTATTTCCATATTCCTGATGGCCTTGGGCTCCCAAGCAAGCTTTCCCTTCTGGGCTCCCTTTGCGAAGTGGATTGTTGGGCTTCCTAGGCAATCTGGGCTTTTGGATCTAGGCAGCCCAGCGCCATTTACACCATTCTATCCCTACTCCTGTTGTCCTGGGATTCCCTTTGCTACTCTCAGGACAGCCACTTGCTATTGCCAGCAGTTAACCAGCAATCAGGAGCGATTAACAGAAACCTGAGTTAACACATCTTAGAAACCACTCAGCAAACTCAGAGGGAAAAACCTCTGAGCATTTTAAAGGTTGACTGGCCTCTTTTCATCCTCCAGCTACAGAGAAAACATCACACCTAATCCTCAGAACTCTAAAGAGGTTGCCTGTGTACCCCAGACCTTGTAAACTCGCAGGAGCTACACATTCCTTGAGGCCTGCACTTCCTTCTGGAGCCCTTCCTTGGAATATAGTTTGGCATGCTCAGGTGAGCCAGATGGCAAACAACTAGTTTCATGCTGTCCTTAGTAATGAAGGTTCAAAAGTCACTCACCTTGAGCTTCTTCCATCAGCAAAGGGGCACCGAGGGCCTTCACAGGGGCAATGTGTAGAGGTGGCTCATGGAAAGCAAATCTTAACACACTTATTATTCAATCCAAGCCACAACTGGTTGGGCCCACCAGCCAATGCCAAGATGTCAAAGTCTGTAGAAAGACAAGATATGGACATAGTATGGAATTGCTGGTCACCTCTTAAAGATAACCAATTGGCAGTCTATTTACATATCATTAAACATGAAACTCTCCATGTTTCAGGCATGATGCAGGCACGGGTATTCAGAGCTGAGGAGCTCACAACATAGAAAGGGAGAGAGAAGGGGATCTAAGTAGACAGTTACAATACAAATGATAAACATTGTGATAACAAGAGCCATTGGGTGCTGGGGAAGCTTATAAGAGGACATCAATAAAGGCTTCCTGAGAAGTTGATGCTCAAACTGAACCTTAAAGAACAAATAGGACGCCCTGGCTGGTGTAGCTCAGTGGATTGAGCACAGGCTGGGAACCAGAGGGTCCCGGTTTGATTCCCCGTCAGGGCACATGCCTGGGTTGCGGGCCGGGTCCCCAGTGAGGGCCATGTGAGAGGCAACCATACATTGCTGTTTCTCTCTCTGTCTCCCTCCCTCCCCCTCTCTCTAAAATAAATAAATAAAATCTTAAAAAAAAAAGAACAAATAGGAGTTAGCAGGGCAAAGACAGCAGGGGGCACATCACGGACAGATGCTCTGAGACAAGAAAACTGGGGCATTTGGGGGACGGTACTGTTAGTTCTACTGATGGCTGATGAGATGGGATGGGCACAAAGTGGTAAGAGATGAGACTGAAGAAGCAAAGAATCTAAGGTTGTTTAAACAACTATCTCTATTTTTTTTTAAGAGCCATTAAAGAATTAAATTTTAGAAATAAAAATGAACTTGAATATCATCTAGTCCTCCAACCTCAATTTTATACACAAGCAAGCTAAGGGCCAGAGAAGTCAAATTAAGAGAAGAGGCAATGTGTTGAGATTATGGGATGACAGTATTGTAGTTCACCAAAGTCTGTTATTATCACATATTCATAACAGAGGGAATGCGAACAAGCCAAAAAGCCTACATAATAAGCATGCCTCAATCACTACCTGGCTGTGCGAGCTTCAGTAAATCCTTTTATGGCTCTGGTTCCCACTTTCACATAGGATGAAGAGACTGGATCACTAGTGTTATTTCCAGTTCTAACACTCCATGTTTCTAGAATCTGATACTACAGTGTTTTCTGTCATGTTGGAAAAAGGTAACTTCTCCTACAAGGACCTATCGTTATAATTTTCTGAAGGTTTTTGGCACGGTTTTGAATCATATTTCTAATCATAATCCATTTCCCATTAGATCAACTGGTCACAAATACTTTATTACCCTTATTGAAACTGTCTACAATTAAAACAAAAAACAAGGTGCTTCTATAATCTCTTGAAATCCCTCTGATCCCAAAGGAGTCGTTATTTCAATCCAAACTGAAATTGTTCCATGATATGCCAACAAAGGCCCAAAAGGATAACTTTTTTTCTTTTTTGGTTAAAATTTGGACTCAAAAAATCTATAGAGATGTTCCATAATAAAGAAAAATATATCACACCTTATGCCTTTCTCCTCATCTATTATTAAAGGCATTTGCAGGAGAGCAGGCTCACATCACTTAGGAATCCCCCAGGCCCGCTGGAAAGTCTCACTATGAGGTCAGGAACACAGTCCGAGCTGCCCCTCATCTTACCACGGGTAGAACAATGTGGCGGTCACCACAGGGACTGAAGGTGCAGGTGGAACTACTCAGCAGGAGCAAAAGGCCCATGTTTCATGAAAGTGACTTGGGAAATAAAAGAGAAAACAGAAAACATGATTGGCTAAGTTTTCCAAAATGACATTTATTTAAAAGATAAGGTTTATGTGGTTCAAGGCACTGTGCTCAGTTCACAAAAAGGAATAGGCAAATCACAGATTAGGAAAAATCATCACAAAACATCTATATGGAATATCATTGCACATCTACCAGATGGGCAACATTTTTTAAAATCTGGCATTAATAAGTGTTTTCAAGAATGTGGCTCATTGGAAACTCTCATACATTCCTGGTAGAAATGTAAATTTTCAACTACAGTTGATTCTTTTATTTGCAGTAGTTACATTCTACGAAGTTGCTACAAATGACGAGTTACCAAATATTAAACTACTCCTTCTAGGGGAACAAGTCTCCAGTAGCAACGTTTTCATCAGTCAATCAATACATAACCTGTTTTGTGTGTGTTTCTATTCAAAGACATCTTATTTAATATATATTGTAGATTTATTGGCCCACAACACTATAACTCATGCTTGAAGGAAACATCTAACACACATTCCTCCTTAAGGTACATCACAGACTTCTGTGCTTAGCAGCACTAGACAGCACTTCAGCACTAAAGTCAAGAGCCATGTTTTATTCAAGCAGTGAAATGAATAAAACATACTAAAATGTAAAAAATGTGTCACTAATAGACCCATAAAGGATACTTGTTGGCTTATTCAACCTCAGTTGGGAATGCGCATCTCGACAGCTCAATTATTTTGCCATTCTGTGCACGTCCATAGTTTACCACGCAAACAATATGAGCATAATTTTGGAGTTACAAATTCTATCAAGTAAGAGAAGTCACAAATACAGAATATGCAAATAATGAGGATAAGCTGTACTTTGGAAAAGTGGCATTCATAATAATTATTATAAGTAAATTTGATGATGAGCATTTGCTGCGACCCAGCAATTCCCTCCTAGGTGTAAACCCTACAGAAATGCTCTACATGTTCAGCAGAAGGCACACACATTAGTTTGTAATACATCATGTGTATTAGCCCCAAAGTGGAAGCAACCTAAATATCCACCCTCAAAAGAATGGTTAAATATATTTTAGAATATTTACACAATTGGAACAGTGTGTAGCAACAAACATCTTAAAGCTGCAACTACATGCGAATTTGAGTGCGTTTCGCAAACACAGTGTTGAATGAAAGATGACATACAGAGTAGAGCTGAATGGAAGGGTACGCAATGGTCCTGTTTTATAAAACATTATAAAGTTTTTAATATTTTATTTTTGTTGAATATATACAGGTGGTAATGCTATAAAGAAAAAGCAAAAGAATTATTACAATAAAAAGTAAAATGTTTTTTAAAGAGAGTAAGAATGCTCCCCTCAAGTAAAGTTGTTATATGAAATATTGGGGGGGGGCACACAAAACCTTCTTGCAGGGGAGCTTTTTAGCTTTTCCCAATGTTTAAAAGATTAGTACCTTCATAAGAGCATACATATATCCAGTAGCTTTTTCTTAGTATTATACTTGGGTTGGAAGGCTTCATTTATCTCGTAATTAAGAAGAAAAGATGTAATGAATACAGTGTATTTATACCATCGATGAAGTTGAAGAACTAAATGAGATTATACTGGTCAGTCCAATGACTAATCCTGAGTCCTTTGGTTTAAACTGATATGTAGGAATTATAGTAGTCATTAAATTAGCCACAACTATGTATCTCAACCACAACAGTTAAAGTTGTAAAATAAATATAAAAGTTGGATCTCTGAACAACATCAAAGCCACAAAACTTTAAACAAAATATTCCTCACATTAACCATTTTTTCTATAAGGTTAGTGATGGAAGTATAACTTCTTTTCTGATAATGATATTCAGTGAAGACAACTTTCATCTATTAATCCAGAGTTCAACTCTCCCGCTATGCAGATGAGTGACCTTGAACTAATCATGTAAGCCTCTAGTTTTTTCATCTCTAATACATAGGGCACAGGCCAGCAGATCTCTACATTGCTTTCCGGTGCTGAGATTCTCTAAAATCTAGAGTAAGATGTTTTTAAAGGAGAAGAACCCTTCACCTTCACTCTCAACCTGAAAATTATTCTGCCCTTAAATGATAAATGACTTGACAACCAAAGGAAATATTAGAATCAAAAGGCAGTCAGAATCTGAAAGGACTTTTTTATAATTATAATCATAATATATTTCCTCACATATGGAGGTCCTTTCCTTAATGGAGGTTGTTATTGATACATCCCTCAGCATGTCAAGGAAGAACCCAGAGCTCAGGGAACAAGAAGGAGGAACCTAACTAAAGTAAAAGAAAACCACACATTTGATAGTACAATCACTTCACAGAGTCTCTGAAAGGCCCTTTTCCAGGTTGCTCCTCACTGCCCTTCTGATGCTTCGCAGAGGAATTCATTAGGCTTAAGAAGCACAGGTTGACATTCATTACATGTGTTTCAGGTTATAATGTGTTGCTAAATGTGAAGAAATAAAATCAATGCAATGACCTTTGATTAAATAGTTCGATCAGCATACCCAGTTGCCTGTTCTGCCTGCTATAACAGCTTGAGATTACAAAATTTTCACCTATCCTTAAAGCATTAGTAAAGTGATTAGGTCAGGAGCCTTGAACAGCCAGGTGGTGAACTCACCACTTCCCCATTAGCACATGCCTATGGGTCCTGGTCTTCGATGTTGGGTCTGGGTGAAGAACTAGTGATTTTAAAATGCAATCTCTGTCCTCCACTGCCAGTGCAACTAGAAAGTATAGGGAAACTTATTTTTTTAGCATCTGTGTATGAATTGATATTAAATCTACTTTGCTGTTTTAATAAACTGCTAAAATTGAGGATCAAATGATCTAATGAATACTTTGGACTTATTAAAATCATGTCTCTCCAAGTTTGAAATATTCATTACACTAAGACCTACTGTCTCTCCTAGAAATTTGATATCCTAAAAGAATCCTGATGAGATTTTTTAATTTTACTAAAAGGAATAAAGGATATTCTAGATGGAACTTCCCCATCTTTTATTGTAAGAATGACGTAAATCTAACTTCTATTGAGTGCTTACAATGCTAGGAACTGTTTGATGTTTTACATGTATTATCTCTTTTAAAACTCATATTAAGTCTAAGTGGTTGTTGCTGTCACGATCCTCACTTTGTATATGAAGACACTAAAGCACTGAGAATGAAGTAATTGGCCCAGGATCACATAGGAGGTAAGTGGTTGTATCTGGGACTTGAAGGCGGGCATCCAGACACTGTGCCATACTGCACATTTTTTCAAAACATCTCTATACATTATGTCACATTCTTCCTTCCAGACCTGTATGATAGGAAACATTATTTGGGTTCCCTTCTCAGCCCCCAATAAAGTTATAGGAAACCCTCTTTCTCTAAGAACTGCCTTGCCCACTGCCCTCAAGGGAGAAATCCTGCAGATACTTATGTACTGTGTGACTCTGCCCTTATGGTCACAGCTGATTGAATCATGAGTGGGTAACTGACTCAAGCTGGACCAATCAGAATCTCTCTCAAGAATTTAAACTGAAAGCCATAGGGTAGAAGCATTGGAAGCTGTCACATTAATGAGCAAGTTCTCTAGTGGTCATCTGCCCTGCTCAGCCCCTTCCCGCATACTGGTTACTCAGGCTTTCCTAGAATTCCATGAGGTTTCCTCTCATGAACCTAGGCTCCACAATAGTCATAACTAAGCCATAGTCACTCATTCATTCAACAAACTTCTGGAGCATCAACTATGCTAGGCACATAGTTGGAAACTTAGTGGGTAGAGGCAGATGTTAAACCAACTAACCATACAAATAAGTAAAGAGTTACCAGCTCTGAACAGTGCCACAGAAGAAAAGTACGCATGTTCTTAGAGGGGGAATTACTTTTGTCATTTGAGGGAATGTATGTAAAGCATTTAGCACAGGGTTTGGCTCCTAATAGGCTCTTGGCGTATGTATGTTCTTTGTCTAAATTCTCTCTAAATCATAATTCTGGCATGGTTTCTTCCTGGTTGAGGCCCATATCCTGCCAAACTATTCAAGTGGCTGCTAATTTACTCCCTGCCTTTACTCTCTGCTGCCAAATTATTAGTCCCAAAATATCACTTTTTTTATTCTATTTGTATCCCATGCCAAAGAAACTGGACTCTTTCCTGAAAGCCAGCTGGCAGGAGATCTCAGATGGGAGAAGTGTAGGGAAGCAGGATTCTTGGTCACCAGTTCCCCCTTGCTACAAAGGAAAACAAAAGTGCTGCTGCCATGGGCGGAAACAAAGACAAAGAAATAGATGTCAGTCAGGCCTCTACAGAATTCTACTGAGTTAGTGAAGCAGTCCAGTAATCCAAGCTGCCCACAAATTTGGACCAATGACAGGTGAGGGGGGAGCAGAGTAGCTCTGAGGTAAGCCCTTCACTCTTCAGCACTGGAAAGAGCACTTTGATGGCTCAGAGCAAACTTCTATGAAGATGGTCACTTTAATTACAAAAAAAGTTCAGCCATCAGCTCCATCTTTCTCCCCAGACTCCGAGAGATATCTGGGTGTGGGAGATACTCTCTCTGAGGACCTGGGGGAGGTTCAGCCCCACTTATTCTCTCTGCCTCCTTATCCTCCTCCTTCCGGTTCATCTCCCTTTCTAAAGTGTTTTGTGACATTTGTTGCAGCTACACAAGATAACAATCAGTTGCACAGTATTACACATGAGGACCTAGCTGGTTTACAATAGGAATTGTAGCTTCAGGAAATAGGTTTATTCATGGGAAGGATAATTAAAGCATAAGAACTATATTTTATGAATCATACCACCTTGCATGAAGTAAAGTGCACCTCATATAAAAGCCATTACTCCTCGTAAAACCAAATCCAGTCTGCCCCTGAAGTAGTAGCAAGTTTAATGGAATACATTTCTCTCTCCAGGGAAACACTGTTACCCATTAAATGGCAACTTTGAAATGACTGAGGAATTAGGAAAATTGCTATAAACTGGTACTTAAATATGAACTTCTTTGACTATCAGCTTTTTTCTCTCTCTAATTTTAAAATATATTAAAATGGAGACAACTGTACCTGAACAACAATAATTATATATATATATGTGTGTGTATATATATATATGTGCATATATATTTATATATATACACACACACAGATCCTCACAGAAAATTCAGCAGATAAGGCAGAACTAAAGCAGCATTTTCTACCTCCATGTGGCCTGTCAATTCAATCAATTCAGTATGTGCTGGGCACCTCTCACCCTGAGTCCAGAAACCTCTAGTTTCCTCCTTACCACTATTCTGAACTTTGGCAGGAACAGAGGGCACTTGTCCATGGGATCAAAGGGTTTAGACCCCAGCTGCCTGGCCTACCTCCCTCCTATCATTGACCTTTACATTTTAGCATCATTTCTTTGGAAGGCCAAATGGAAAGAAGCTGATTTAGAGATTTGCAAAGACATTTTTTGGTTGATAATAATTTCAAAATCCATTGTGCAATTTTTTTCCCATCCTTGAAGTAGTGAGGGCCTGAGAGAATAAAGTGAAAAAACTTTAGCAAAGATAAATGCCAAATAGAATAGACTTCAGAATAAAGACCCTTGTCTTTAAAACTGAGGGCAGGAACCATTCACTCAACAAACACTTACTGAGCCAGGAACTTGATTTGGAACAAGGTATTTAAAGATTAACATCACACAGTGTTTGCTATTAAGGACCTCATAGTCCAGTGTAAAGACAACATATTTGCTGTTTTGATGCTCAGTATCCATTCCACCTTCTGATTTTGTCTCTCCCTCTACATTCAGTCTGAGTGGAATAATTCAGCCACGGTATTCTGCCCAAGACCCAAACTAAGAAACTGGACAACAATTGCTAAGAATCATGTACAAAGTGCTGTGGAAATATGTAGAAGGATTCATAACTCTGCCAGGAAAGATCAAGTAAGGCTCCTGAAGTGACATTAGACTTGAGCAATGATAGCCATTAAGAGTTAGAGAAACAAGGTAAAAAATAAAGGCACTCTAAGAGTATCGTGCACAAAAGAAAAGAGACATGGGTGGGGGGGGGGGGGAATAAAACAGCACATTTGAAGACCAGCCAGTAGCCACAAATGACTGGAGTACTGGTTGAATATTCTTATTTTATTCCAATAGAAAGTTAGAAAATAATAATGATGCTCAGATCTGACCCCAAACCTATTGAATCAGAATCTTTGGGACTGGGACAAGGCACTGGTTTTTTATAAATGTTCTCCAAGATAATTCTAATTGCAGCTAGAAAACCAGCACCCTAGGTCTTAAAAGGCAAATATTTGCCTATACAACAGACTCTTCGTGGTCTGGTCCCAGACTTCACTTTCTATTTATTTTTCTACTTCCTGTTTGTCTTACTTTTTTTGTGCCAACAGTACTGTTTCTTGCAGATCTGTAACCATACCATGCCTCCTAGACCATTTACACAGGCTCACCCTTCCAGCAGGGCTCTCTTTGTGGTTGGACATCTGGAAAGTTGTCATTCTTCATGGCCAGTTCAAAGCCTAGCTTCCCTGGGAAATCTTTCTTGACTCCACTGCAGATGTGGAAATTTCTTTCCCCACATTCCCCCAGCACCTTATCCCTACCTCCATCGGAGTGATCATCTTACTGTTTTACAACAGTTTTCACATCTCTCTCCACACTAGACTCTGAGTAAGGATTTTATCTTATCTTACTTTTTTATCTCTAGCCTAGTGCACATAATTGCTACCCAACAAATATTTGTGAAAATACACACAGGAAGAAGAAATCCACCCGCTTCCTCTTGTAATAAACGTGGATGTACTGGTCACTGTTTCTTTCCACTCAAATAAGAAGCTTAAGGTCTATAGAAGTCCTTTTCAGAGTAGTCATGCAAGAGGAATCCTTGCTTAAATCTGGAAATAACTAGTGACTCCTATTTTACTTTGACTTCTGCACATAAATCTGAAGCTGAGGAGGTAGGGCAGGCTG
The DNA here is from genome assembly GCA_004026765.1 of Micronycteris hirsuta. Lineage (NCBI taxonomy): Eukaryota > Metazoa > Chordata > Mammalia > Chiroptera > Phyllostomidae > Micronycteris > Micronycteris hirsuta. The sequence goes on from PVJI01014414.1 coordinate 23,149, forward strand.
CCCTCAGCCAGATACCCTTTTCGATGTTTTATACAGTGACCCTTTCATCTTCACCAGTATTGGAGAACACACAGATCAGTGGTTCTGTCGCTTCACCTAGACCACAGGCCCCTCGGGGGAAAAGCTGTATTTTACCCACTTTGAATTCATAGACCATAAAACAGTGACTGGCTCAGAAGAGGAACTCAATAACTTTGTAGAAAATAATAGTTAATAAATCTTAGCCCTATTGCCTAAATAGACAATGTATTTTAAGAACCAAGTCTGCTCTCAACTCCTCCTTATAGCTGTCACCACCTTTTCTATCTTTGGAATTTATTTTTTCCTTCAACAAATATTTATTGCGATCCTCCTTTGTCTAGGTGCCGGAATGCAACAGTAAATTAAAAACGACAACAGCAATAATAACCTCTGCTTTCACAGAGCTATATTCTAATGTAAGACATATAATAACAAATCAAAACAACGAATAAATAAATATCATTTTGGATAAAAGGTGCTCTGAAGGAAATAATCAGTATGTTGAGAGATAAAACTTTCTGTGTAGAGCAAGCCCAGCAGAACCCGCAGGAAGAATCTATCTGGAGCCCTGCTGACATTAAGTGGCCAGAGGAAGGGCTTTCCTTCCCTCTTGGGCCTAAGACAGCCCTGGCTGAAAAACACCAGGCAGTTACGAGGCACAGGATCATGATACAGCAAGTGCTTGACCCAGCAAGTGTTCCTTGTCCCCACCAGGCCTCCATGCTGGCCTAGAGAAGTTCCTTTGACCCCTTCAGGAAGCACTGACTTGGATCTGTTAAAGCCACAAGGGCACCAGAAAATCCAAGCAGAACAAAATAGTACCATACAGGATCTAAAAATTGAACTGTCATTGAAACCACAGTCTATAAGAGTACGCCAGGACCTACTCACTAAACCTAAATAGGGTGGCTGCCTACTAAAATAAAATATTAAGTAAGATCAAGGGTCTCCTGATATAATAGCCAAGATATCCAGGATACAATCAAAATCACCCACCATATCAAAAAACAAGAAAACCACAACTTGAGTGAGAAAAGACAATGAACTGATGCCAACACCTAGATGAATCAGATGTTGGAATTATCAAACAAGGATTTTAAAGCAGTCATCCTAAATCTGCCATTAAAAATGCTCTTGAAACAAGTGAAAAAATGTAAAACCTCAGCAAAGAAAAAGAAGTTATAAGAAAGAACTGAATGGCAATTACAGAAGTGACAAGTACAATAGCCAAAAATTTAAAATCTAACTGGATGGAGTCAACAGCAAAGCGGAGGTAATAGGAGAGAGTCAACAATCTTGAGAAGAAATCAACAGAGTTTATTCAGTATAAACCACAGAAGGAAAATAGACAAAACAAAGAGAACAGTCTCAGGGACTTGTGGGACAACAAGAGAGCTAATACTGAATCATTAGAGGCCTCGAAGGGAATGAAAGAGCGGCTGACAGAGTAGTCCAAGAAATGATGGCTAAAAAATTCCTAAATTTGGTCATTAAAAAAACAGAAATCCACAGATTCAAAAAGCTGAGTGAATTATAAACAAGATAAACCTAAAAAATCTATACTAAGACACATCATAATTAAACTTCTGAAACTGAAAAAAGAGAAAAAAGTCAAAAGTAGCCAGACAGAAATGGCATTACCTACAGAGAACACCAATTTAAATGGCAGCAGATTTCTCATATTTCACATCTGAAATCATGGAGGCAAGAAGGAACTGGATCATTTTTCAAGTGCTAGAAAAAAAAAATTTTTTTTATATCTGACAAAAATTTTATATCTGACAAAAAAGTCCTTCGGGAATAAAAAGGAAATAGACATATTATCAGATGAAAGAAAACAAAGATTTTATTTCTAGAACACTTACCCTTAAATAATGACTAAAAGAAATTCTTCAAACAGAAAGGAAATGATAGAAGAAGGAAACGTAGCATGAGAAAGGAAGAGAAACAACAGAAAGAGCAGAAATATGGGGAAATACAGTAGACTACACTTCTCCTCATGAGTTTTCTAAATTATATTTGATAATTGAAATAAACATGGTAACACTATCTGATGCTCAAGACAATAATATTTAAAAGTGGAGAAAGTAGAGGGACCTAAGTGGATATAAGGTTTCCACACTTTACTCAGAGTGGTAAAATGCTGATACCATTAAGCTCTAATAAATAACGTATATATAAAAACAGTGCAACTGCTACAAAATGATACAAAATGACACACACAAAAAGACTGTAAACTGGCAAGTTTATCACTTATAAATAACTCCTGCTTCTGAGAAACACAATGCTATGTCTAATACCTGTTAATTTATGAACACTATACTAATAGCAAAATGTTTGTATGTTTGACTAAAGCCTTAAAATGTATTATAGTCTACTGACAATATATAAATGACTAGATGGCCCACTTGATATTTTTTCCTGAGATGTGTTTAAAAGGATTTTTTTGGTCTTGTATGTGACTTTATGATACTAGCTTTTTTGGGCAACATAGATGAAATTACTATATACATAACAGACAAGAAAACATTTTCAGGAAGTATAAAATCTTTGTTCCTTTATTAAAATAAAATTAACCACTGAGGTTAAAATACAAATTTCTGGGTCAGGGAGTATACTTCTACAGAGAAGTATCAGGAAAAGTTTTTCCTTGGAAGCAATGTTTGAGAAGATACCAGGTTAGCACACTCTAAGTAGAATGAGTACCCTGCACAAAGATCCTGATGTAGACAAGAGCTTGGTTTGGTTCAAGTCTTCCATGAAGTCTAAATCATTTATGCATACACTTTCCTTCATAGTTCCTAAAACACACAGGTTCTTTTTTCCGTAAGAGTTTTACTGACACTTGCTATATGGAGAAATAGCCAATCAATAACAAAATCAGCAAAACCAGGAAAGTTCCTAATATTCCACCCAGAAAACTCACAGAGGTCTCAGAGTAAATGGGGCCTAGATTTGTCCTTTTCTGTATCTTTTGTAAGTGCCTCCATAGAGGCTCCTACCTTTCGAGTTTATCCCGCCCCTACCCCATGACATACACACACATACAATTTGGTTTTCTGACTCACTCATCTGTCTTGATATTTTCTTTTTTTTTTTTAGTATTTTTTATTGATTATGCTATTACAGTTTTTCCAATTTTTCCCTCATTATCCCCCCTCCACACTGCCCCCCCAGCCCTCCAGCATTCCCCCCCTTAGTTCATGTCCATGGATTTCATGTCATGTACATGTAAGTTCTTTGAGTCCTCTCTTTCCTATACCATTTTTTATCTTTCCCCATCTATTTCATGCCTACTAATTATGCTTCTTCTTCTCTGTACCTTTCCCCCCCTATTCTTCTCTTTCCCCTTCCCACTGAACTCCCTCTGTGTGATCTCCATTTCTCTGATTCTGTTCCTATTCTGGTTGTTTGCTTAATTTTTGTTTTCATTGTTTTTCTTTTCTTTTAGGTTCATTTGTTAATAGTTGTGAGCTTTTTGTCATTTTATTGTTCATATTTTTTATCTTCTTTTTCTTAGATAAGTCCCTTTAAAATTTCATATAGTAAGGGCTTGGTGATGATAAGCTCCTTTACCTTGACCTTATCTGGGAAGCACTTTATCTGCCCTTCCATTCTAAATGAAAGCTTTGCTGGATAGAGTATTCTTGGATATAGGTCCTTGCCTTTCATGACTTCAAATACTTCTTTCAAGCCCCTTCTTGCCTGTAACATTTCTTTTGAGAAATCAGCTGATAGTCTTACAGACACTCCTTTATAGGTAACTATTTCCTTTTCTCTTGCTACTTTTAGGATTTTCTCTGTCTTTAATCTTGGGCAACTTAATGATGATGTGCCTTGGTGTCTTCCTCTTTGGGTCCAACTTCTTTGAGTCTCTCTAGGCTTCCTGGACTTCCTGGAAGTCTATTTCCTTTGCCAGATTGGGGAAGTTTTCCTTCATTATTTATTCAAATAAGTTTTCAATTTCTTGCTGTTGTTCTTCTCTTTCTGGCCTCCCTATAATTCAGATATTGGAATGTTTCAGGTTGTCCCAAAGAATCCTCAGCCTCTCTTCATTTTTTTGGATTCTTGTTCCTTCGTTCTGATCCAGTTGGATGTTTATTTCTTCCTTTTGTTCCAAACCGTTGCTTTGAATCCTGGTTTCCTTCTTGTCACTGTTGGTTCCCAGAATATTTTGCTTTATTTCATTTTGGGTATCTTTCATTTGTTCTTTCATTTTTTGGCCAAGCTCAATCAGTTCTGTGAGCATTTTGATTACCAGGGCTTTAAATTCTCCATCAGATATGTTGGCAATCTCCTTATCGCTTAGTTCTGAGGTTTTGCTGTGTTCTTTCATTTAGGCCGTATTTCTTTGTCTTGGCACACCTGATAAGTTGTAAGGGGCAAGGCCCTAGGTATTCACCCAGGCAGGGCAACTCTCTTTGCTGTGCTGCCTGTGGGGGAGGGGCCGGAGAGGGACCGATGCAGCTTGCCTGTTTAGCACACGTATCTCTAGCGTACTTTCCAACAGACTCTCGTGTCAGACTGGAAGTATCTCTCACCGCAGCAATCTCAGCCTTAGCCCACAGTCAAGCTGAGTCACAGTTTTCCCTGTAAGTCAGTCCCTCCCTAGAAGCTCTGCCCAGTGGTCAGCCCTGCCACCTTGCCTCGGTTTTTGAGTCAGCCTGTGTGGTCACCTCACCAGTCTGGTTGTTCTGGTTGATTTTTTCTTTAATTCCTTCGTTGTCAGAGTTCCATGCAGTTTGATTTTCTGGCACTTTTGTTTATTTATTGATTTTAGATTGGTTGTTATCCTCCTTTTGGTTGTGCAAGGAAGCGAAGGGTTTCTACCTATGCCTGCATCTTGACCAGAACTCCCTGTCTTGATATTTTCAATATGGAAAATGAGTGTCAATTTGTGAACTTTTTTTAAAGAAGATTTTATTTATTTATTTTTAGAGAGAGGGGAAGGGAAGGAGAGAAACATCAATGTGTGTTTGCCTCTTACACAACCTCCACTGGGGACCAGGCCTTCAGCCCAGGTATGTGGCTGACTAGGAAACAAACCAGCAACCCTTTGGTTCACAGGCCTTTGCTCAGTCCACTGAGCTACACCAGGGCCAATTTGTGAACGTTTTAAGTGACCTCAGGTTACTGGTTTTCAATCAGGAGCAATTTGCTCCCCAGTGGACATCTTGCAATGCCTGAACACATTTAGATTGTCAAGAGTGGGAGGTGGGTAAAACCAGCATCTAGTGTGTAGAGGTCCGGGATGTTTTTAAATATCCTACAATGCACAGGACAGCCCCTGACAATGAATAATTATCTAATCTAAAATGTCAACTACCTTAGATTGATGATTCTAGTTTTCATCCCATGGGAATTCCAAGAATTCTTGTCTCCCAGCCCAGTGTCTAATCCTCATTTCCCCTTGAAAACTCACTTTAGTTATTCACAGAAGAGCAAAAATACTGTGAGTAGTAATTCCAAAGGATCCTCCATGTGTTATACGACAAAATTGCTCTGTGGTCAAATAAGTTTCACAAATGTTTTGTCAAACAGAGAAATATAGATTCCATTGAAACTGAACTTCTTTGAGCCAAACTAAGTCAACAGCAACTGCTAAAGCTACAGATCAGAGCAGAAAGTAGCATCAAGTATTAAAGCAAGAGATTTTTAGTGACTACCAAAGAGGCAAATAAAGGAGACTGGACTCTAGCAATTCTGCTAAAAGAGCTGGAACCAAATATCATTGTTGTTATTCATACCCACTGGTTATCCTCACCTAGCCACCTAGCTGGGAAAGCCAGGGAGACACAAGTAACAGTAGTGCCAAGAGTAGTAAATACATAGTAGGAATTTAAATCCAGCATTAGTTTCCCAGGGCTGCCATAACAAAGTGCCACAAACTGGTTGGCTTACACAGCAGAAATATACTGTCTCACAGATCTGGAAGCTAGAAAGTCAAAATAAAGATTTTGGCAGGGTTGGTTCCTTCTGCAGGCTATGAGGGAAGGATCTGATTTAGGTCTTTCTACCTGGCTTATATATGGCTGTTTTCTCCCCATATCTCCTTATATGGTATTTCCTCTGTGTATGTTTATCTCTACATCCAAATTTTCCTTTTTAAAGGACACCAGTCATATTGGATAAGGGCCCAATATAAAAACCTTGTTTTAATTTGATTAACTCTGTAAAGATCCTATCTCCAAATAAGATTATACTCTAAACTACTGAGGGTTAGGGCTCTAACATATATTTAGGGGGACACAATACATCCCATAACACAGACTAGTCCAAACTTTTCGTTTGAGCCGATGGTTGTAGTTTCCCAGCCCAGAATCCTTTCACCACAGCTATTAGTAGTAAGACGGACATATTTAATTTGATGCCCTCTTACGTGTGAGCTACTCAGTATAAAAACTGTCAAAATCCAGACAGCAGGAGAGAGAACAGAAGAGAAGCCACGTGTTGAATAATTGGGGGCTAATTATGGGCATTTGTGCTATCCAAGATAAGTGTACTGAGCTATCAAAAATATGTCGGCATTTACCTTTAGACTTAGTGTGACAAGTTGTTCTTCCCACTGTCAGAAAGAATCCCAAAGTCTACTAGACCCCAGACACAAAGCTCACATCTGTGGAGAGCCCACATCTGTGGAGAGCTCACCTACAGTGACCCCTTCAAATCTCTCCTATCCCTTACACTTGCTGCCATTTATTCATGTTTAATGACATTGAAAATTGCAGCAATCATCTGGGTCCTGACCTGAAAGTTGTTAGTGCTCATGTATCCCCTTCACAGACACCGTACTTTCCTACATAACAGGCAGCATCTTTGGGTCTCTTGAAAACTATTTGGTAGCAGGTATGGACAGTTGATGAATGAGCCACTAAAGTTGGCTTGCTTTGGAGTTTGATTGGGAGCTATCACCCAAGGAGAAGTCATTCCATATCAACAGTAACTAGTAATCACATGGTGCCAAATGTCTGCATGCCATCACTCCTTCTCCTCTATTTTTTTTTAAATTTTATTTAAAAACATTTACAACGTCCTTACTATGTGCCAGGGACACAACAACCCTGAGACAGATACAACTTCTATTCCCATTGTAGAGATGTGTAAACCGGCAGGCACTGAGCAGTTCAATAACTTGCTCAAGCTCACATAGCAGGTGGGTGGAGGAACCCACATTTGAACCAGTGAACCTGGCTGTAGAATCCATGTTTTAATCATTAATTTCTGTTGTCTCTATATTGGCTTTGAGAGCTGAAGTGGGAGGTTTCCAAAGTTATATGACAAAATTTGTTGTGATTATGGAGGCAATCCCTGCGCGTTCAACCTGCTAAAGAAAAAAACCATAGGACCAAAATGGCATCACTCATGCTAAAAGCCCATGATACCAAACCTAGATTTAATACCTGATCTAATTATTGTTTGAACCTCTCCCAAATGATGTAATCTTAACCAACCAGTCTTGAATTTTCTGGTCAAGTACCAGTAAGGTGATCTGTCAGAAGGGTCCTCTCCATCCCCTTTAGAAAGAGGAGGCAATTTTCATCATTAAAACGTTCTGCCTTTTCTTCCACCAAAGAAAAAGTGTGTGGCCCCCAAGTGATCCTTTCTTTTTTGTCAGTAGTTCCCTCGCCCCACCCTTCTTCCTATAGGTTGCTAGACGCAGTGCTGCCCGATTCATGAACGGCTTAATAAAACCAATCAGATCCTCAAACTTACTAGTTGAATTTTATTTTGTTAACACCACTCACAAGGCTATTTAAACACTAGTTATTCCTCATAATCGCCTGTGAAGGAGTATCACTCAGACCAGAGAGGAGTCATTTTGGGTGTAAAAGAAAACATCATGGGAATAGGGAAGTTTGAGCCTCCTCCTCCCTGCCTGGGGCTATAGTAGCCACTTCTGAACTTTTTGTTTGGTCCTGCCTGGGATTTCCCCTCTTGTCCTTCTTGTGTTTCCTCACACCCATTTGCTTTTAAGGTATTTGGGTTGAGGCTATAAAATTAAAATTCTTTGTATTTAGTTTTCCTACTTCTCCTCCATTCCCCATTCCATCACCTCAGCCAAAGCAATTCCCAAAAGCATTCTTAAAAGATGTTAACCAAAATACTCCTAAAGCTTCTACCCCAGATGGATTAGTTTTTAATTGGAAGGTGATTGGTCTTTGTATCTAAGCCAACCACCAAGTTCTGCCTGTATCACAGATATAATTAGCAGCACAGGTAAGAAAATGTGAGGTTATTTTTATATGTGCATATTCATGGATTTAAAGGTAAAATGATGTGATGTGGTTTGCGTGGTCGGTGATGCAGGCTGTGAAAGAATTCACAAAGAGAAGTAAGTGCAGAGAGCAAAGTTTTTTTTTTCTATTTTTACTTTCCCAAGAGAGGGAAAGGGCTAGGTGTAGAGATATGCACCAGCAGCAGCACTGAGGGGTTGGGGCTGTGAGCTTTTATCTGGCAATGGGGTGGTTGTAGAGCAGGATGCTTCAGTTAGGCTGCAGCTTGTTTCGATGTTATTTTTGGGTACAGGGCCCGGTAGTTGTCTGGTTTGGTATGTAAATTCCCAGGCCCTCTGCACCTTCAGGGTTCTTCCATTAATTTTCTAGTCCTGAGGATAAAGGTTCATAAAACAATTAGGTTCAGCCCTGGCTGGTGTAGCTCAGTGGATTGAGCACGGGCGGGGAACCAAAGGGTCCCGGTTCGATTCCCAGTCAGGGCACATGCCTGGGTTGCAGGCCAGGTCCCCAGTGAGGGCCATGTGAGGAACAACCATACATTGCTGTTTCTCTCCCTCTCTGTCTCCCTCCCTTCCCCTCTCTCTAATAATAAATAAATAAAATGTTTAAAAAAAAACAATTAGGGTCAGTCATGCTTTATGGGGTCAAGCTAGCTCTGGGAAAGAGGGCCTGAAAAGGGGACTTGTGTCTTACTAATGTCTATAATTTATTTAAATAATTCTAAAAAAAGATACTTCAAAATTTTTGCCCACTTCAAAAATTTTGAATAGTACTAATCCTATAAAATGAACAGAATTTCAATAGATACTCTTAATTTATTTATAGAACTATTTCCATCAAAAGTTTTCCTGATTTTCCATGGACTTCAGTGAAGAAAAAATTCTAATATAGACATTATAACAATAGGCAATAAAATCCTTTCTCTTCTCTTCTGTAGAAGTGCAGATACATTTTCCAACTCGTTTTTGCTGCAACTTCCCAAAGGAGACTCAAAGCTTGCCAAACTCAAATACTGTTAGAACTCAATTCCAAAACTTAAAGGAAGGCAAGTTTTTAATCCCCTCTGGGATGTTCATACACCTTCAATAGGATTTTTAGGCCAAGGAAGAATAAACCCAAATATAGCTCTAAGATGTTGAACTGTCTACTCCATTGGTGATAGAATTGCTGTTGCTTTGTCTAATCCTGCTGCAGCTTGACCCTTCGCAGTGGGAACTTGGTGATTAATAATGCCCTTAATTGCTTTTCCTTCTGCCCGCACAGCTGGTAAGGAGAAGTGATATATATCACAAAGAAATTCCCAACCGAGTTTTAAGATCAGAAAGGAGATGGGGATGCAGTGCTATTGGGCTCCACCCCCTTCCTGCACCGTGGGAGGCCAAAGAGCCTCTCTCTTGTTAAGGAGAAGGCTGAGCCCTGCTGCACTGAGCAGTCTGTGTAACACTGTGATTGCTGCTCCAGTTCCTGACTGATAGGGAAGCCGTCCTAGAGCCCCAGGCTTTGGTAAAGGCTTTCCTCTTCTGCAGCGCTGGTCTAGGGGTGCGAGTTAATGAACCAGTGAACAAGGGTTTGCTTCCTTGCATCTTTTGCTGATAATTAGTTGATGCAAAGGCTCAGGGACTCAAAATGTCTCTTTTAAGTCCAAAAAACAAAACCAAAGCTGCTCTCGTGCAGTGAACCAAACAGAAGTGTTCAACAGGAGCTAAGATGATAGGGATTGTGTTCCAGCCAGCTCAGTGCCTGTGCTGGAATCTAGTCAAATAGGGAAGCACTGGGGAGGGGAAAGAGTGAAAGAATGAGCAGTTACTGTAACTTTGATTTAGAAACTGATTTTTGTATCATTTGAGATAATTCAGTAACTTTCCAAAAAAGACAGATTGAATTTATTTAATTAGGTTCCACAGGCTATCAAATCCCTTCCTGATAACTTTATTCTTTTGCTTTGAATACTGGCTCTTTAGGAGAACTGGTGTGGGTGGAGAGCAGAGAGAGAAATCAGGCAGCCTCAAGCAGCAGATTACCTAGAACTTAAAAAAGGCAAGGAGGACCTAGCCCTGGCTGGGTAGTTCAGTTGGTTAGTGTTGTCTGCTACACTAAGGTTGTGTGTTTAATCCCTGGTCAGGGCATATGAGAATCACCAATGAATGCTCTTGTGCACTCTCACACTCTCTCTCTCTCTTCCTCCCTCTTTCTCCTTTCCTCTCTTACTCCAAAAAAATAAAAAATAAAATAAAAAAAGGCAAGGACCTAAAACCTGAAGGAACTCTTGCTAAGAGAATGAATGTCTGTAAGATGCACAGGGACACTGATTATAAAATGTATTGAAGGGGATCAAAAAATGCCACTTTGGCATAGGATTATTTTGAACTGAAGGCAATTGAGACAAAGCAAACACAGGAGGTGCCCTCCTCTTATGTGACTAAAAGCAGAGCATAAATTTCCTTTTTCATAAAGGAAATATCCACTTGTAACTGTACCCCCTCTTCTATATCAGGAATAGAAGAATGACTCATCACTGGAAATGACACCAAGATGAGTCGGCATAAATAACCTGTGGATGAAAAAGGGGACACATACTGAACCTGACAAGCTCAGGGGAAGCCTGCCTGGCAGCTGCTTCAAACTCAAGAGACAGAGAGTAACCGTATCAGATGGTATGAACATAAAATTACTAACTAAAATCGAGTAGTGGCAGGTAATCATGTCCTAGGCTTGTAGCTTCCTTGATAAAGGTCAATCTTTATTTTCAGTGAGCCTGTCTATTGTCTCTTTGCATCTAAGATAACATACCTTTCAAATGTCAGAGTAATCTCTTACGCTAGACCCCTCAGGGCACAGCTGCCTCCCAGAGCACAAGACCAAAGAAAAGCTCATTGTTATCTTGTTCCCCTCCTACCACCTCTACGTGCTGTAAATGTTAATTCACTACCCTGTAACCACCAAGTAAAAGAAATATGTGTATCTGTTTTCTTTTTATTTAGTTCCAGAGATCCCCCACCTTTCTTTTTTTCCACCCCCTTATTTTACCACCAATGAACTTCATAAATAAGCAGCAAAACTGTCATTCTCTGGAGCATTTTCTCAATCCATTGAGATTTTGCTTCCCAGAAGTTATCAGTTGGCTCAAATAAATTCATAAAAAATTCTCTACAGTTTGGATTTTTTTTGTGTCAAAACCTTTATCTACTATTAGTTTCCCCCATACATTTCCTAGTCACCTTCCTATAAACTTTCTTTCCTGTGTCTAGTCACTTCTCCACAATTTATCGCCCTTTGTTAAAATGATATATAAGCCCCCAGGACTAATCACCTCTTTGGTTTTTCATTTCTTTCTACAAAACCCCTGTACACATAAAAAATATTAATATAAATAAAGTTTCTATGCCTTTTCTCCTGTTAACATGTCTTTGTCAGTTTAATTCATAGGTCCCTGGTCACTGAATATAAGGAGGTAGAGCAAAAGATTTTCCCTCCTCTACAGTTTCAATGGTGTAATAAATATCACTCATCTTTGCCTCAACTCATCTTAGGTTCTGATGAACAACAGAAACCCCTTCCTTAGAAAGTAATTGCTCACCATTTTTATTACTTGTACAAGTCTTTCGGGTTAAAATAAGAAAAGCCAAATTTCTTCTGCAGGTCACTGGTAAGGAGAGGTGAGTAGCAGAGTGTAGAGATGGGAAGGAGGCAAAGTCCTTCACAAAAGATGGGCTTAATAACCTAAATCTTGTACTTATTTCTGAGTTGTCTCAGAATTTTTAGTTTTAAACTTTCAAAAAACTCATCTCTTTAGGAAAATTAGGGGGGAAAAAACACTATTTCTATGACAATAGAGAAATGTCAAAGTCTATATGTTGACTTCACTAAGATCATCTTTCTGTAATGGTCCAAAATCTCATTTTACTAATTAAATAAAAAATTAAATGTATAAAAGGGAAAGTAACTTATTTCATGATGTATAATTTTTATAGGTTACTGTTTCCTTGCCTCAAAATCAATCCTGAAATTAAAAAATAAAAATGGAAACATAGATTTATAGAAAAGTGACTACTAGTCTTTTTATCATGGTTAGAATATTAACAGAAATTGAGTGTGATAGGCCACAAAAGCAACAATTTCAAATACTCAATATCTTAGAGACTCAGCTTTCTAACCATAGCCCAATAAAATTTTAAATCAATAACAAAAAGATAATCATTTCAAAAAATTCCATATGCTTAAAGTACTTAACTATAATTTAAAAATGGTTAAGATGGTAAATTTTGTGTTATGTGCATTTTCCCACAATTAAATAAAAATTAAATATCCTTCTCCCTACCCATCCAACAAGTTATATATGACAGAGATGGCATTGCAGGTTATTAGGGGAAAAGAATGAACTTTACATAAGTAGTGCTAGAATAACTGATTATAATAAAGTAATAAAATTGGATCCCTATCTTAAACCAAACAAAAATAATCAGCTTAAGATAAATTGATATGTAAAGGACAAAACTTAAAGCATTTCCAAAACATATATAGGATAATATGCCTATGACCTTTGAGCAGAGAAGATTTATTGTTGGAATAGATGGTAGTGATGGTTGCCCAACAATGTAAATGTACTAAATGTCACTGTTCTGTACACTAAAATTGGTTAAGACGGAAAACTTTATGTTATGTGAATATTTACCATATTTAAAAAATTTTAAAGAATCTGAATAAGTTCAACATGTTTATTTAAAATTAATAACACTAGAAATCAAATAAAACATTCTTTTTTAATTTATTGATTTTTTAGAGAGAAGGAAAGGGAGGAGAGAGAGAGAGAAACATCAATTTGTTCTTCCACTTATTTATGCATGCATTGGTTGCTTCTGGTATGTGCCCTGACTGAAGATCAATCTGTATCCTTTGCATATTGGGACAATGGTCTCACCAACTGTGTTTCCTGGCCAGGGCTAGAACTTTCTTAACTTGGTAAAGATTAAACCAAAACTGAAACAAAATACCACACATTCCTGTAAGGATAAGAAATAAAAGCAGAGTGAATTTAACTTGGTCATAGAGGTTGTGGTTAACTCTAAAAGGAAAGAAAAAGAAAAAAGAGGTATAAAAATTGAAAAGGAAGAAATAAAAAGACTATTTGCAGATGATATGTCATTCATCTAGAAAATGCAAGTGTATCAACAGACAGTAAATGAGTGTATTAGAAATAAATGAAGAGTACTATAAAAATAAAATTATCATTAAAAACTAATAGTATTTCTCACATCAGCAATAACCAACTAGAAAATACTATAAAAGATAGAAACCATTTAGCAGAGCAATAAAACTCTAAAGTATCTAGTATTTTACTACAAGGATATATAAAAAACCCTATGGAGAAAACCTTGAAATTCTAATAGAAAAAATAGAAGATCCATTACATCAATGGAAAATCACTTGACAATACTTGAATATGACAACTTAAAATTATGAAGATATAATTGATAGCCAAGCAAACATACAAATTTAATGCAATTCTAATGAAAATTCCAGTTGGGTTTTTTGTTGTTGTTGTTGAAGAACTTTTTAAACTTATTCCAAGTTTATATGAAAATTTTGATGGCCAAAAATAGATAAGTCAACCTAAACACGGAAGGATAAATAGGAGAGCTTACCATATAGTAAGACTTCTTACAAAGCCATATTAGTAAAATATGTTGGTTCTGGAACAGGAAAAACATATAAAATCAATGGAACAAAATACGAAACACAGAGTCAGGAACCTAACATACAATAAAGGTAGCGCCACAAATCATTGAGAAAGGACGGATTATTTAGCTCCCTATTTAAGAAAATAGCTAATTTTGCAAAGAAAAATAAAAGTAGATTCCAACCTAACTCCTTAGTCAAAGATAGACTCCAAATGGATCACGCATCAAAATATGAGATACAAAATATAAAGTTAATAGAATAAAACACAAGAAAATACCTTCGTGATCTAACAAAATAAATGATAGCTTTTATTATTTTACTATTCAAATTAATTATTATTTTTCTTTTTTTTTTAAGATTTTATGTATTTATTTTTAGAGAGAGGGGGAAGGAGAGAAAGAACATCAATGTGCCGGGCCTCTTGCATGCCCCCTACTGGGGACCTGGCCCAAAACCAAGGCATGTGCCCTGAGCCACACCAGCCAGGGCTCAAATCATTATTTTTCAATCGGAGATAACATAGATAACACTCAAAAATTACAAATAAGTTATTTTCAGTTTCTAAATTAACAAGTAGTTAATATACAGGATGGGGCAAAAGTAGGTCGTGAGTACACAAAACAGAGTTTATTCTTGTATTATTTTTTATTAATTATTATATTATTTTCCATATGAACAACTATAAACCTATTTTTTCCTCACCCTGTATAGAATAGACAATAACTCCTACAAATAAATGAGAAAGGAAACACAGCCAATAGGAAAAACACAGAGAGGGTATGAATTGGCACTTTACAAAAGAAAAAAATGAAAAAGTCAATGGGCTTAGAAGAGATAGCCAGTTCACTGGCACTCTGAAAAATGAAAAATAAAACAATGAGTTCTAAACTTACTCTTGTAGATTAGTACTGGGTTGCAAACTGAATAATGCAACTGTTCATAGCAATATGTGTACTCCTTGTAGGAGTACAGAGACCACTGCCATTCTGGAGAGCAGTCTGGAATTACTTGGTCAAATTAAATATACAGAAATTCCCAGAGAATAACAAAAGCATTTGGAATAATATTTATAATGCATATATCCAACAAAGGACTAATAGCCAGAATATTTTTAAACTACTTATAAATTAATAACAAAAGACAAAGGAATTATTTTTTAACGGCAAGAGACTTGAGTAAATACAAGGAAACACAGTGTATACAAATGGTCAATAAGTCATGAAAAAAATGTTCTCACCTTTTTAGACATTAGGGAAATGCAAATTAAATCACAATGAGTTACCATTTCATATCCACTATGCTAAAATTAAACAGTGTCAAATATTGACAGTGGCAAATATTGACAAGTATATGAAACAACTGAAATACTGTATATTGCTGATAGACTTGTAAAATGATGCAAACATTTTGGAAAATAGCTATATCGAGTGTTCCCTGACCAGTGTGGCTCAGTTGCTTAAAGCATTGTTCCATAAACTGAAGTGTCATGGGTTTGATTCCCTGTCAGGGCACATGCCTGGATTGCAGGTTCAATCCCCAGTCAAGGTGTGTGCCAGAGGCAACCAATCAATGATCCTCTTTCATATCTATGTTTCTCTTTCTTCTCCGACTTTTCCCTCTTTCTAAAATCAATAAGCATGTCATCAGCTGAGGATAAAAAAAGAAGTTAAACATACACCTACCCTTTGACTTAGCAATTCTACCCCTAGATATTTACTCAAAAAAAAACAACAAAAAAAACCCCCGAAATGTATCTCCTCAAAAAGACTAGTACAAGAATGTTTATAGCAATGTTATTCATAATAGGCAATAAACTGCAAATACAAATGCCTGTCAACAGATGAGTGGATACCACTCAGGAGATAGAATTCTAGTTAGCAATTTAAAAGTATGAACTACTGATATACATAGTAATTGAATGAATCTCAAAAATATGTTGAGCAAAAGAAACCAAACACAGAGCAATACATACTGAATGATTCCATAGTATACAAAGTTCAAGCACAGGCAAAATAATCTACTGTAGAAATCATAACACTGTGCATGGGAATTGGGAGTTAATTTGCTGGGTGCATGAAAGAACCTTCTAGCATGATGAAAATGTTCTTTATTTTGAGTGGGATGGCAGTTATTATATATAAGTGCCTGCATTTGCCAAAGCTCATTGAATTATGTACTTAAGATGTATATATTTCACTACTTGTAAAAATCACAATAAATTATTAGGATGATATCACCAAGAGAAAGAATAGATGGGGTCAAGTAAAAGCTATGAAAGTTCACTTTGGAGGGAAAAATGCAATGATGAAGAGTCAAAGTAAACACAAAAATCACATATATCACTGACTAAAGCAATGTTCCTCAAAACTGACTAAAACTAAACTTTTCTATTTCATTTAGCTCCAGAAAATACTTTCTGAATCTTACAGAATGAATCTTGACCACAATTAATTTACAGAAATAAACATGTCTTCAGTGACTTCATTTTTTGTTTTGTGTATATGACTACTAAAATTTTCTTAAATATCCAGAACTAAAATGAAACCCCAAAATAGACTTTTGCTATTCTGTTTTTTATGAAGAACTAACATGGCATTAAATAAATTTTGAATTAAAATTCACCCAGCAGCCTTGTTACAACCTTCTATACATATCCTGCTACAGCTGTATCATTGCCTTAGGAAAGATATACATGTCGTTTTCATTAATTCTGAGATCATCCTTAATTCAGGTAACTGCAGGCAATTTCCTACTTTCTTACTAACCTGCCCTAATAGTATTAAAAAATGAATAACATAAATTTCCTACATTTTATAAAATTAGAAACAATTTTTTAAAAACTTTATTTATTTATTTTTAGAGAAAGAAGAAAAGAGGGAGAAAGAGAAACATAAACGTGTGATTGGCTCTCGCGCACCCCTCACTGGGGACCTGGCCTGCAACCTAGGCATGTGCCTTGACTGGGAATACAATCAGCGACCCTTTGGTTTGCAGGCTGGCACTCAATCCACTGAGCCACGCCAACCAGGTGGAGGCAATTTTTTAAATTAAAAAAAAAATGCATTAGAATGTAGCCCATTTCAACACTCTCAAAGTTCAAGATTTTCTTCAAAGCACTATTGAGTTGGGTAGGAAAAAAACTTTGCTTTCAAGTTAGGGCCAATGGAATGTGAGAGAGAGGACAGGGGCAGTATCTTTTTAGTTCAGTTTTTTTACTCCTGGCATCATGCCTGTTACACAGTATATGCCTATTAATCGTTTTAAATGAACAAAAGAATGGGGGCAGTTGCTTTCAACCAAATGAGGTACCATGAGATGTTGGCGTACCATCATCTGCTTTGTGTTCAAAGTAATTAGTCCTGATAACAATGAAAACTTTTTTCCTGCTAACTATATTGTTTTAAAACTATTTATTTTGACATACTTTTAGATTTACAGAAGAGTTACAAAGAAGTACAGGGAGTTCCTGTGTGCCCTTCACCCAGTTTTCCCTAATGCTAACATCTTGCATAATCATGGTACATTTACACACTAAGAAATTAACATTGGTACAATACTATTAACTAAGCTACAGGATTATTTGGATTTCACTGGTTTTTCCATTAATGTCCTTTTTCTCTTCTAGATTCCAACCCAGAATACCATGTTGAATTTAGCCTTCATATCTTCTTGAACTTCTCCAATTTATGACATTTACTCAGTCTTTCCTCATTTCTTTTTCATGATCTTGGCACTTTTGAAAAATACACATCAGGTATTTTGTAGATCTTTCCCCCCAATTTGGGTTTGTCTGATGTTCTCTCATGACTAGACTGAGGCTATATATTTGGAGGAAGAATACCACAGAAGTGATATGTCTTTCTCATCACATATTATCAGGGGTACATGATTTCAGTATGACTTAATACTAGTGATATTAACCTTGATCATTTGGGTAAGATAGTGTCTGCCAGGTTTCTTCACTGTAAAGTTACTATTTTTCCCTTTCCATACTCTAGTCCTTAAACAAAGTTTCTAAATAAAGCTCACACTCAAGGGGAGGAGAATTAAGTTCCACCTCCTGGCAGAAGAATTTGTGGATATATGTCAAAAACACCATAGTAATTAATAAATATGTTTGGAAAAATACTTTCAGGCTATGCAAATATCCTGTTTTTTCTTGAAAGTTTTGTCCACTCATTTCAGCATGTGTGCAAAGAACATTTACTGGTATGCAAAGGACATTTTTTCACGTATTTATACAAATGTTATAGCCAATTGAAAGTTACTCCTATCATGTCACTTTCACTCCAATGGACACTGTGGGTTGCCTGTCCTTACCTGCTTGGAAACAGGACTCTAGCTTCAGAGAAGGTGAGACCTTCTGCCGGTTCCCTTGCAACAAATGTTTGGGTTAGGAATTGGCCCATGACAGAAATCAGGCCAATGGGACATGTAAGTTTTTTCAGGGAGGTTCCAGCAGATTATTCCTGACTCTGAAAGAGAAACAAGAAAGGAATGTCCTGTGTTCTATACTTTAGGCAGAGCTACATGAGGATGTAAAGCTTGATGCTGCTCCAGCTATCATGTAGCCATGAGGGGATAAACCTGAAGACAAAAGCAAACACATCAAAGATGGAGGAGTTTGGATGTTGTTCACTTGCCTAACTAACCAATTCTGGATCCACTCTAACTCTGGATTTAATCTTGTGAAATAATAAATACTCTTATTATTTGAACAATTTTAAGAGTTACTTGCAGCTAACAGCACCCTAATTGATGAACTCAGTTCATGGTGAGAGGCTTTCTTGAGGAGTGGAGAAAGGGGCATAACTATAGCTCTCAGAAAATACATCCATGGGGGTATGCGCCCTGTGTATAAGCTTCAGCAGGGCTTTGCCACTGTGGGTTGGGAAAGGACTGAGAAAACAGCTGTGAAAGCATACCTGATTCCAGCCTGAACTTTTAAGAGTCAGTTTCAGCATTAAAGATAGGTTCGAAATCATTTGTCTAAGATATTTTGGCAAATGGAAATTTTCATTAACCTTTATTTCTCATTCTTTGGATTTATATTTTCTTTAAAAATATTCAAAATTCAAAAAAACTAGTTTATAAAGTTCAGGATAGAACTTGAATTGCTACCAGATCAGTAATTAATATACACAATGCAATATGTGACCATCCTCTTCTTATCTACCCATACAGCTAACAACTCTTGTGAATGTGTTACCGTAAGTGTAGACTAACATACTATCTGAACTTAGTAATCTCATCTGCCATTTGCTCAAATGACTATAAGCAGTATCTAATTCCCTTTTAAAAGTCAAATTACAATTGCTACTTTCATTTCTCTTCAAAAGGATTACTTTTTAGAGCCTTAGTAGCTTTTCAAAATATGTTAAGTGCTCACCGCTAGGCAGTTCATATCATAGCTTTCCCATTCTTAATTTTTTTTAATTGTGTATCTCTTAATTGTCCATGTTTTATTACCAAGTTATTTTTCAAGCAGGGTACATTAATACCCTAAGACAATGCATATTGAAAATGTCTTTCTGTTATACCTACTTGTGAAAATAACTTGGCTGGGTAGAAAAGTCTCACATTTGAACTCTGGCTAAGGGAGACTTTTCTTGACCTTGAAATTTAATGACTTCACCAGGATATTACCAGTGTTAATCATTACATATTCTTTTTTTCTGTATTTCTGACATTTTCTTAATTTCAGGAAATTTTTCAGTTATTGTAACTTCTAATATTTTTTCTTTCTCCATTTGTTCTACTTATTTATTGAAATAAATTATGTTATGCTTCTGTTGGGTCACTGTTTCTGTTTTCCATAGCTATTGTCTTCTCTCTATGATATTTCTGTGGGTTTATTTTTCTCTTTTTGTAAAATTTTCTCTAAGACTATTCTATATGTCCTTCACCTTTTTCCCTCAGCAGTATCTCATTCCTTGTTCAACAGTTATGTCTGTTTTATTCAGTAAAGAGAAGCTTCCAGGCAAATATCTTCTCTAGGCTTTCAGAGAAATTAATGGGAAAATAAACTCTTTGTAAAGAGAAGGTTAAGGAAGAGAAAATTTCTCAAAGACATAACAAACAATCAGGCAAAGCTCCCAATTATTCATGGATTCTGTATTTGAAAATTAGCCTACTCACTAAAATGACTTGTAACCCCAAAATAAATACTAAAGAACACTTTCATCGTCATTTGTGGACATGTGTCGAACGGCAGAGTTTTGAGTCCCCTGACGCACATACGTTGCCAGCTGAGGTGGCACTCTTCCTTCTGTTCCAACTTGCCTACTGTAAACCAGTGTCCTTTTTAGAGTCTATTTAGCACCACATGTGTTGGCATTTTTATGCTTTTTGTTGGTGATTTCACTGTTTAAAATGGTCTCCAAATGTAGTGCTGGGTAGTGTTGCTAAGTACATGAAGGCTATGATATGCCTTTGGGAGAAAATACGTGTGTTAGATAAGCTTCAGTCAAGAACGAGTTAGGGCTGTTGGCAGTAAGTTCAATGTAAATGAATCAACAATATACATTAAAAAGGGTGTCTATAAACAGAAATATACATAAAACAAGATTATGTATCAATTGCTCCAAGGAACCTAATTGTATTTCCCCAAGCAATAATAGTTCAATATTTGCTAATTCAGTGTTACAGCCGCTTTATAAAACATAACTACCACAAACAACAAGAATTAACCATCTTATCCAGTCCCATGACTTTTAAAACCATATATACACTGAAAACTCCCAAATTTATATCTTGACCCTAACAAACCCCCTGTGGAGCAGGTTCATTTACATAACTGCCTTTCGGTATCTTTACTTAGATGTGTAATAAGCATCTAAAACAACAGGTTCACCTACTGCACTGTTGGTGGGAATGCAGACTGGTGCAGCCATTGTGGAAAACAGTATGGAACTTCCTTAGCAAAACGAAAATGGAACTGCCTTTCGACCCAGCAATTCCACTACTGGGATTACACCCTAAGAATCCTGAAAAACCAATTCAAAAGAACCTTTGCACTCCAATGTTCATAGCAGCACAATTCACAATAGCCAAGTGCTGGAAACAACCTAAGTGCCCATCTACAAATGAATGGATCAAGAAACTATGGTACATTTACACAATGGAATTCTACGCAGCAGAAAGGAAGAAGGAGCTTATACCCTTTGCAACAGC
>PVJI01014415.1:0-44194 GCA_004026765.1 Micronycteris hirsuta
AAGTAAAAGCGAAGTTTCCAGTGTCATTGTTCTGCTACGAGAATCCCGGAGCGGGCGCTCCCTTGCCAGAATCCAGTGTCCCGTGTCACCCGTCGCTGCCCTGCCCATGTTCTCCCGTGGCTGTGCCTTAGAGCTCTGCATCAGCCCCAAATCTCAGCAAGCCAGTGCAGTTCAGGTGTTTCCTGTCCTTGGTCATTATTCTAGTAGTTTCCAGCTCTGTAAAATCTGCATGAGGAATTATTGTTGAAAACTAGCAGGAGGAAAGAACATGTGTTTGCTCAAAGCCACTGATTGGATTTTGAATCATTTTGATTCTCTCTGATGTTCCAAGAACAAGATGCCTGTTTTTGCCAGATTCTTTGCTGCTGAATGACAGACTCCAAATCGTGGTGCAACAGACTTTTGTTGGGTGTCCACGTGGGTACAACGTTCTCCTTTCCTCCTCTCCTTTTGGGTCTCCTTAGACTTTCCTTCCTTAGGTTACGACGGAGGCAAGAGGAGCACGTAAGGAGTAGGATTTTTCTTGACAAGTATATAGGTGTTTTACATTTTGCCTCCTCCGTTACTGCTCTGGCCAAAATTTAAGGAATCTAATGCATATTTAGTGAAAATTTATGCACTAATACTAGAGAACTTTCACAATTCAATAGCTACTTGAAGAGAGCCAATGCTCTTTCCCTCTCTCCCTTCCTTCCTTCCTCCCCACTTCCTTCCTTCCTTCCGCCCTCCCTCCCTCCCTTCCTTCCTTCCTTCCTCCTTTCTCTCTCTTTTCATTATTTATTTCTTTTACAAGAGACCTCATGCCTGGTATTTCCTGACGCTCCCCACCCTGTTTTTTGCCCTAGAAATAAAGGCAATTTTTAAAATTCATTTATTTATTCAACAAACACTTACTGAGCATCTGCCATGCATGTGCTTCCCACTGCCTTAGCTATGGGAATACATGAGTGAACAACACAGAATCCCTGCCTAACAGAGACGGTGTGAATTAGTTGGCATAAAGTGCTCTGCAGAAGAATAAAGTGCAGTGAGAAGGATAGGTGTAGGGGTGGAGCAGAAGCTTTTTGTAGGTGTATCAGAGTCTTTTTTTTTTTTTAAAGATTTTTTTTTAAATTTATTTTAGGGAGAAGGGAAGGGAGGGAGACAGAGAGGGAGAGAAACAGCAATGTATGGTTGCCTCTCACATGGCCCTCACCGGGGACCCGGCCCGCAACCCAGGCATGTGCCCTGACGGGGAATCGAACCGGCGACCATCTGGTTTGCAGCCCATGCTCAATCCACTGAGCTACACCAGCCAGGGCAAAGAGTCTTTTTTGATGTAGTAACATTTGAGCCAAGATCTGAAGGAAATTCTGTAGATAGAAAAATGCCCCCACCCAAAGATTTCCATGTCTGAATCTCTGAAACTTGTGCATATGTTAACTCTCATGTAAAAGGGACTTTGCAGGTGTGAATAAGTTAATGATCTTGAGATAATCTTTTCCTTGTGATGCATATATTTTTTCATAGGGCTCACTTACATTTTTATTCTTCTGTTTTTTTAAAATTGAAATTGAAATTTCAAAATTTGAAAATATTTAAAAATTTAAAATATTGAAAAGTTTTTCCTCTTTAAAAAAAAACAATTTACCATATTATTAAGTTAATTGTCCCTTCAACAAACTGGGTAGACACTATCACATTTATCTCTGTGCCAAGAATACATGTACTGCAGCCCTTGGAAGAATTACTAATTTGATGTGTACAGTGCACTCCTGTTTTGGAGCAGCTCCTGGCCATTTACGGACTTTTCACTCATTCTGAAACAGTCCCTGAGGATGGAAGGAAGTGCATCTATCTCTGTAGACAATGGCTTGTCAGGGGCTTACAGACGGACATGCAGGTATTCTGGACCAGATGTTTTCCAGCCAGGGTCAACGTCCAAATCCTCTGTTTTCCCTCTGTGTTATGCTGGCTCAGTATTACCAAAAGTCTTGCCCCAATAGCAAGGATGATTTCTCCCTACTACAATCAGCAGAGATATGGTATACTGTAATAATTGTCCTAAATTGTAAGCATTTTGGGTGCTGTCATAGTTTCCACGGCATTTTATTCTGTCTAAATTCTCAATAGTATAATATATGTCCAGAGAGCATCAAGACTAAGGGAGGTTTCCAGGCAGTTCACTAACTGTCACCTTCTCAGTTGTTCAAGAATGCGAAAGGATATAGATTCTTTCTCAAGGCATATGCACTCCACACACCATTATGCACCCTCTGCCCCCAAAATTAAATAAGGGCAGTGAATAACTTCTTCTACTTTTATAGTACATAAGCTGGCATCCCTGCAGAACAGATCAGGCTGGTGAAAATCGATGTGACTTGCTGAAGAAGTTGATGTTTAGGTTTGTACATTGCTAGAGTGTCTGTAGCAAATGGAGGCCAACTTTGCTGTCAAGCATATTTTGGGTTCTGTCATGCTGAGTAAGTGTGCACACACTGTTTTGCCTGGGTCTCACTCATGTTCTTGGTATTTGTCTTTTATGCAGAACATTGTTAATGTTCAGCCAGAAAGCTTTGTCACAGAAACAGGTGGTAGACGACTGGAATTTTACTCTAAGAAGACAAAGTAGAATTTCTTCTTTACTTAGCTCCTTCCAAAGAGCTGAGTTATTGAGGAACTG
This sequence comes from Micronycteris hirsuta, assembly GCA_004026765.1. NCBI lineage: Eukaryota > Metazoa > Chordata > Mammalia > Chiroptera > Phyllostomidae > Micronycteris > Micronycteris hirsuta. The sequence continues at coordinate 2,663 of PVJI01014415.1, forward strand.
GAATCGCTCTATAGAGCCTAAGGACGATGTATGTATTTTACTTTGAAATAATACGGAGAGAGAAAGAAATAGAAAAATAGATACTGCTGGCACACTTCAGTGAAGGATCATTTTAGACTGTGGTTGATTTAAAACAGTAACTTATCTAATTTCCAAATTAAACTGAATATTAAGCCCATCTTGTGCCCTAGACTTCTCATAAATTTTTACTGCCAATGAATGATGCTACCTACACGCATTCTCCCTTCCATTAGCGCATTGTTACATTGTTCTGGTCCATGTCTTCCCTGTGCCTTAGGGGCAACAGGAGACCTTAGAAAAATCAATAGATTAGAGAGAAAGCATTCTGATTAAATGCCAAAGGTCATAAAAAATGTCAGCAAGAGAGTATGAAGCAGTCACTCACTGCCATAAAGATTCTTTCACATATCTGACTTGGGTGGATAACAATGGTGCTGAAGAGTCTGGAATCAGACTGTCCAAGTTCAAATTTAGTGGTGGCAGCAAAGTCTACCAGACTGGTCCTCTGGTGTGCCCTTGTCTGGGGGGGTAGGCTGCTTAGCCTTCCCTAGTTGCTACCATTTCTCAAGCTTGCTTCTCCAAACTTCCCAGTGATTTTAATAAAGCTCTTATCAACTCAGCCATCCTTTATTCTGTTGCTTACAACTCAAGACTCTAAATGTACACAGCCATCTAAGAGGAGCATAGCCATGTCTACATTTTCTTTCCCTTCTCCTGCCTGACTTTTGTTACAGATATTGCTCAGACGTGGACACCTAACGTTCTAGGCCATTATTCAGTGGGAGGATGTGCCGCCCGGCATTCAACATGTGCACTGCCATCTGCTTCATCTATAAAATAACGGTCTGGATGTATCTGATATTTCTTCTACCCATTCTTCCAACAAGCACTTATTCAATAAATAGTAGTTCTAGGTCTATGTTAGGTGTTAAAGTTGAATTATTTTTAAATGAATTTTTATCACACACATATATTCTTTTTATTAAAAATCAGAACATAACAGATTGGGGACAAGTTCCCTTTGACCGCCGTCATTCCTGTTTCTTTCTGCACCTTTCTCACATGTACCATTATTTCAACTTTAGAGTGACTTTCTCAATACCTTTTTCTACATAAGAAATAAAAACTATGAAAAGTAGAAAGCCACTCGATGTGTTCTGGGTGGAAGGATTTAATGTAGGTTTTAGGGACTTAAACCTTCAGACTAGGAGATGATTGGAGGAATGATGGGCATTTTCCCTGTAGATGGCTTTATCAGTCAGAGGAAGTAATGATGTGCAACTGAAATGGACTCTGGATTGGCAAAGGAGAAAAAGACTTTATTATAATTGCTTATAATGTTGGAGTAATGGGAGTATCTTCTGGCACAAAGGACTGTTCAGAAATGTACGCCTACCAACCAGATAAGCAAGCAAAATATAACCAGAGACACTGAAATTAAGAACAAACTGACAGTAACCAGAGGGGGGAGTGGGAGGGGATAACAGGGGAAAAGGGAGAAGGGTTTTCAGGAGCACGTATGAAGGACACATGGACAAAACCGAAGGAGAGTAGGATCAACGGTGGGAAGTGGGGATGGCTGGGGTGGGGGGGAAATGGAGACAACTGTACTTGAATGACAATAAAAAAAAATGTAGGGAGAAAAAAAGAAATGTACACTACCCAGCTCAGGCCCTGGGAAGTCCATCTACATCAGAGAAACAGTATGTCCCTCTGCCTCAGACACATTTCTTGCTCATCCTGGTAAACAGTGATATGTCCCTATGTCCCTATGGAGTCACGGTGGAGTTGACTTCACTGTGGATTCCTTTTTTGCATGCAGTTCCACCCCACTCTTGACTATGCCTCATTCATTCATTCCACCAAGCCTCACTCTCCATTTAGCATTCCTGTGACAGAGAATGGACAAAGGCCATAAGGGAAAACCTGGAATCACAACGATGCATTGAGCTAAATGTAGGGATTGGCAGAAGAGCCCAGGGACATTAGGAATATTGTATAATTAATATTTCCTACATATAATAGACAGTCTCTACTGAATGCATTGAGTAATCAATGGACACTTGTGCTCCATTGCCTGGGGAACTTTCTAGTCTCTGCCTCATGAATCCCACTGGACCATTCTTGTTTTGTTATTTGTTTAATGATGTTGAAACATTGCTTTTGACTTTGAGTAGCATACTACTGAACAGTGACAACAGTGAAACAGGGTCAGAACAAGAACCCGTGTTACTGCCATTAGCATACAGTGATACAGAGGAATTATTGCCGATGCAGTCATTTCCGTTCGGTTTGGGAGTCCTAAGAACTCTTCATCTTCATAGCTTCTTGATTGGCTATAAAAGATCTATAAATAAGACAACTATTTGTCACAGTTTCACTAGCAGTGTCCTCATTTACAGTTGTTGCCCCAGTGCAATTATCAATAGTGTCCTAGTTTGAATGCTAAATTATATTGAGTCACCTTGTTTATAAAAGTCTCCCTCCCTATGGACATCATTATTCCCGTAAATCTCTATAGGTTTTTAAATCCCTAACTAGTTTAACTCATATTCCCTAAAGTTTGGGCAGATGTTTTCTGATTTTTTGTTTGTTTTCCCACTCATGCCTTTTTAAAAAAATTAAATTTATTGGGGTGACATTGGTTCATAGGATCATGTAAATTTCAAGTGTGTAGTTCCATGATACATGAATGTATATTATTACATTGTGTGCCCATCACCCGAAGTCAAATCATCTTCCATCACCAAATATTTGGTCCCCCTTTCCCCTCCCAGTCCCCCAACCCCTTCCTTCTGGTAACCAGCATGCTGTTGTCTGTGTCCATAAGTTTCAGTCTTATATCCCACACATGAGCGACATCATATGGTTCTTAGATTTTTCTGACTCACTTATTTCACTCAGCATAATATTCTCCAGGTCCATCCGTGTTGTTGCAAATGGCAGTATTTCATCTTTTCTTATGGCTGAGTAGTAGTCCATAGTATACATGTACCTTATCTTTAGCCAGTCTTCTGTCAAGGGACACTTTGTTTGTCTTCATGTCTTGGCCACTGTGAATAAAGCTGCAGTGAACATAGGGGTTCATGCCTTTTGAAATAATACTTTGGCCTCTCACATACAGCTTCATCTGAGGTACTGACTTTGGCTACCTTTTCTGCTATGAACATATTAGCAGTAAGGCGCTATGTTTTTTAATTCTCTATTCTATGATTAGAATCTCTGATGGCCCATACCCAGCATTACAAGCTTGGCACATTGTAGAAATTTGTAAAGGCTAGGGGAAAATCTCATGATGTAATGTTAAGTGAAAGAAGGAGGATTAAAACTGTTTCCATATGAGGTACTAATTACAATTTTTAAAAACACTTGTGACTGGAAACGTAGCAATTCGAACTGGTGAGTTCTTATCACTTCAGGAGAAGATTATGAATCAAATATTTTGCTTTTTAGTCATCAAATTATTTTTATTCCATGATTCATACAAAGTCAAATCCTATTTTTCAATCAGAAAAAGACTGTAAAAACAATGCAGTAGACTTAGTTATCCCTTTTGCCTAAGAAGTTCAGTGTTCAGAAAGTTCTAGAGGTGCCCCCATCAATTCTTTAGTGGGTAGATTTTGGATTAGTAACAAACCCTGTCTTATTTACACATGAAAAGAGAGGGAAAGATTTTCAAGGCTTCTCTATAGCAACTTCAGTGTTTCTTCCCGAGAAAGTGGAGTCAAGGCCTCTTTTATTATTCAGAAAACCTCTCATTCAGGAACTCCTAAATTTGTCAGTGAGCCCAAAGAAGTTTGACTGGGCTAGATGGCTGGTTCTAGGCCCATCTGATATTTCCTCTTCGTATTCCAAACATGAGTTACAGGATCTAATCCAGACATCAAAAAATCAGTTAAGAATTGTGGATGTTCTCTCAGGAACGTGACCAGCCAGTGCATCCTTGTGAGAATTCTCATCTCTTCCGAGGTAGCCAACGTGATGCTGTTAAAAAAAAAACAAAACACGACTTTCCAAGTCAGGTTGACCTGCTGTTGACTCTTTAATTCATGTCACTGGACAACCCTTAAAACAAACAAAACAACAAAGAAAAGCTTCTTGTGAAGTTTTTTGGCCTCCTTATCCCTCCCAGTCCCCCACACCTCTTTCTTTCAGTAACCAGCATACTGTTGTCCGTACCTATGAGTTTCATTTTTTTATTTTTATTTTTAGAGAGAGGGGAAGGGAGGGAGAAAGAGAGGGAGAGAAACAGCAATGTATGGTTGCCTCTCACGTGGCCCTCACGGGGACCTGGCCTGCAACCTAGGCATGTGCCCTGACTGGGAATCGAACCGGGACCCTTTGGTTCCCTGCCCGCACTCAATCCACTGAGCTACACTAGCCAGGGCGAGTTTCAGTTTTATATGCCACATACGAGTGAAATCATATGGTTCTTAGCCTTTTCTGACTCACTTATTTCGCTCAAGGTCCATCCGTTTTCTTAGAATAATAACAATGTCTCATTGATTGCGGGGAGCATTTTTGAAGCTTCTTTCGTGGTGCCAGATTTGTAATAGGTACTTTGTAATTATGAGGAAAATGGTCTGCTCCTGCCCTTGGATACAAGGATTGGCAAGTGTATTCATTTTCAATTAATTTTCCGTGAATGCACATGTAGTCCAGAGGGTGTGAGTCTTGCTTCCACGTGCCAGGTGGAGAGAGGGGACTGGCGAGTTGAATCAGTGCATTGATGCTGTCACTTTGGCTTTTGCTGTGTGCGGCTGCTGTGGGGACGCCGGTCCTGCTCGGCGGGATGAGTGCCTGTCTGCAGTAGCGAAAATGGTCTTGACACTCTGGGCTCCTGCCAGAGCTGTGGTTCCTGGCTGGGCTACAGCATTCTGTGCTTGGTCGCTGTTCTTCAATCAGCTCAATGTGATACCAGAGGAACCAGTTCTGCAGCGGCTTCCTATCTCAGCCAGCCGCTGCTGCCCTTCCCTCTGAAACGTAGGCTTGTCTTGAGGCTGCACCACTGATTCAGAAACAAAAACAAAACACAAAAAACTAACCTTTTTTTTTCCTCAATGATTTCTCCTTTGGTGTGCTGATTGTCTCTTTCTGCAAGCGTCTCTTGCTCAGTGGCACCCTGGTTCATCCCAGATTCTCCTGGGCTTGGACTGCGGGGGCATAGAGGTTGCAGTCTCCTTCCTTTCCTCTTTAAAGATGCTGGGCTTCTTAGGAAAGTTGATATACTCGCTACCTAGAGCTTTCAGGGGAGAGCAGAAACCTTTCCCAGGTGAAAATATGGAAACTGGCTTTATATTTGCATAATCAGGAGCAGTCACAAAAGTGAACTTTCACAGCATACAGACCAGCTCTCTTTCTAGGTCTCTTCTTCAACCTAGATGTCACTTCAGAATAAAAAAAAAAACAAAACAAAATAAAGCAAAACAAAGCAAATGAGGACTCTGTGCCTCATCAATCACCCTTGTTAGAATTATGTATTTTGTAAATTCTAAGACATTGACAGAAGGATGCAGCATTATTTTATGTTCCATGAAGGAAAATACAAAAGCAAACAAGCGAACAAACACCTTTGCTGATTAAATTACGAAGCATTATGGCTTGTAAGATTCATTCCAATTTCAGAGATGTTAAAATATGAAAACCAAGCCAAATCAAGCCAAACCATACCAAACCCCCCAAAAAAACCAACCTGAGTCTTAGAGTTGATGAAAAATGATAGATGATTTCACCATTAGTAAGAATTAAAGAGCCTCTGCTCTCGCTGGTGAGGAGACTAACCAGGCCGGATGGCTGGCCTCCTGCAGATTTAGAACGAGGTTAAAAGGCTTGGGGTAAGGAGGCGAGCGGGAAAGAATAATGAGGCTGCGTTACCTGGTCTGTGTTAAACGCAAGCATGTTCAATTCATGAGTGAAAACGCCCTGCTCTAAGTCTTTGTTTCAACTTGATATATATATATATTTCTCCCTTCTTTCCATCTGGACTTTGTTGAAAATATCAGGTCAAGCCAGCTTAAAAAAAAATAATACAGTGGAGCTACCTTCTGCAGTATGACATCATGTCTCCCCTGTTTCTCATTATAAAATTGAGTTTCAGATGTTAAAATCATATCCCCCTCAACCCTCTGTGCTTTCTCCCCCCTCCCCCACCTCAGCAATCCCATCCTGCTGGAGTTTCATTGTTTTTACAGTTGAATCTCAGTGCCAGATGCGCAAAATTATTAACATGGCATGGGAAGATACATCTTACAACTAAGAATTAAGCTTTTATAGTTTTGTCCGACAAACAAAAGGTTCTATTTTATAAAATGACAAACTATGGATTTGCTAAAGAGCATGATATACTTTCTTAGGGATATATGTGAAATTGTAACATAATTTAGACACTAATTTATACAATTTTATTTTTAAAATTTATAAAATGAACAGTGACATAATTAAAATAATTTTTAAAATTGTGGAAACACGCCACAATAATGGAATGATGCTCGCCTTTCCACTGGAAAATATAGAAGGGCTGTATACAAATTTTTGGATAGAATGTTGCTTCCAAAATCTTAATTGAAAAATATCCAAACTGTATTATTGAAATTTAGTTAATTTTTTTCTTTAAGGAACAAGAATTTATAGTGAAACTACACCTTCAAATCTACTCTACTTATTTGTTAATATTATTTGAAAATTATAGCTCCTAACATTTTGTTAAAGAGGCACATTTGTGCAAGGTGCCGTATTTTGCCATGTATAATGAGCACGTCTTTTGCCCAAATTTTTGAGGGAAAAATAAGGATGCACATTATACATGGGTAGTACTAATTCCATATCTATATAAATTTTTTAATTATTTTATTTATGCTTGTGCATTAAAAGTGTAACTCTAGAAAGCAATAATGATATCCATATGCAAAATAATACCCGAGAATATGATAGTCAGTTTTGTAAATATAAATAAATAATTGAATTAAAAAATTAAAATAAAAGATTTTTTCCCTGAAAGTTAGGGCCACAAATGTGCGTATACATTATACACAGGAGCACATTGTACACAGCAAAATACGATATTTATTAATGTCAGTTAAAAATAGCAAATAGCTGTTTCCAAGACAAGTTACATTGTACAGAATGGTGTCAATGGGGTGTCCAAAGCTGTTACTTACCTGGAAAATGAGTCAAAGGAAACTAGAAGTGTGGATTTTGGCAGGAATGGCAGCTAAAGTGCTTTAGCTAAGAAAAAACAGGGAGAATTAGGAGAGCTGATTTATAAATAGGCATAAAACTTTGTACCCTACAAAGAAAACACATTCTTTTTCAATATGTATGGATATTTAAAAATATATGGTTATGTATTAAGGTATATGAATTATTGATACATTAAAAAACTAGACATAATTTAAATCTCATTGTTTGATCCACTGGAAAAAATATTAGAAATTGAAAATAAACAAATCAGCTCATTGAAAATATTTTTAAAAAGTGGGTTGCAGTTACTTGTCCCTGTTTATTTGTTTTTCCATTTTACATTGTATTAGAATTTTTAATTGGGCCCATGAACAAACAGGAAAAGACTGCATTGCCCACAATTCCTTTATTCTAGACGCAGCCATGTGACTAATGTAGATGGCTGTGCAATGCCACTTATATTTTACAAATTGTTTCCTTTCTCCTTATGCTTCTGTGGGAACTGCCAGAGTGATCTAAAGATCATGATGGAGAAACTTCCTGCTGTCATGTAGCAAGACAGAAAAAGGCTGCGCTACTCTTAGCCTTGGGCTGCCTACATGGACAGGTACTGGGTTTTCCGTGTATGATGCACCCCTGCTCTTGGCCCAAACTTTCAGGAAAAATAATTTTCATTTTAATTTTTTTTTAAGATTTTATTTATTTAGTTTTAGAGAGAGGAGAAGGGAGGGAGAAAGAGCAATGTATGGTTGCCTCTCACATGGCCCTCACTGGGGACCTGGCCTGCAACCTAGGCATGTGCCCCGACTGGGAATCGAACCGGGACCCTCTGGTTCCCAGCCTGCGCTCAATCCACTGAGCCACAGCAGCCGGGCTCATTTTAATTTTTTAATTCAGTTATTTATTTACTTATATTTAGAAACAAAACCAATTATCATCATCCAGGGTATTATTTTGCATATGGATATTGATATTACTTTCTAGAGTTACACTTTTAATGCATAAGCCTTAATAAAAGAATTAAAAACATTTATATAGCTATGGAATCAGTACTACCCATGTATAATGTGCATCCTTATTTTTCCCTCAAAAACTTGGGCAAGAAGTGCACATTATACACGGCAAAATATGGCACCTTATCGTAGCCACTGTCAGTTTGCACCTCTCAGAGCAGCCAAACACGATTTCTCACTGCTCTGTGTCTTTCTGTGAGTTGAATAGGAAACCATTTGGAGCTGAGATGATTGAAAATGATCATGAGAACACTGGATGTAAGATCTTACACATTGATGCAGCAGCATCTTGCTGTTAGACCATGGTACAAGAGAAATAAACATAATTTTCTAAGAATATCTTTGAATGTAACACAGTTACATGGAGGATTTAAACATCTTTGCTCTAAACCACAAATACCCATATAAACTATTCCATTTAACCAAAAAAACCCCCCAAAACTGTGCCTGTGTGTGTGTGTGTGTGTGTGTTTGGATAATCAGTCTGTTCTGTCCAACAGATTTAAATGCAGTACCTGTTAGACAGCATTGAAAGCAGCTGTGATGTGTGAATTAAATGCTTTGATCTGTTCTTCTAAAAGAAAAATATCTTATATATTGAAAGCTAAAAGTATATCCAGAATGCATTCTTTCAGTGCATATCTATTCAGTCATTAAAAGCGACATAATAATCAAATTCATCTAAGGAAAGCAAGATAAAATAAATCTAAAAGAAGAAGTTAATCAAGACTGATAAAACAGAGAAACTACCAAAAAAGTTCACCATGTATAAAACAACGTGTTACGAAGTAAAATGAGATCGAATTCTAAAAGTTATAGAAATTGACAGGAGAATATGATATTTAATATTAACAAGTATGAAAACTGGCAGTTTTGTAGGAAAATATATATTACTCAAATTGAGTCAGGATAAAGAAAAATTGAATAGACCAATAACTTTGAAATACTGCATTTTGCCATATGCAATGTGCACTTTTTTGCCCAAATTTTTGCAGGAAAAAGAAGGATGTGCATTATGCATGGGGAGTACCTGAAATACCTTATACCTCTTCTTCTGTTTTAATACAATAGAAATCTCTCTCTTAAACTAACATTGGCATCATACTTAATGGTAAACGCTAACGGCATTTTATAAAGACTACAAAGAGGAAAGAATACTATCTTTCATCGTTTTTTTCTTTCAGTTTTATTGAGATACAATAGACATACAGTGCTGTATAAATTTTTGTGCAGTTTGAGCCAAGAACAAAGCAATATTATTATTATTTCTTAGCAATATTCTAAGAACTACAACAATAAAACAAAAAAACCTACAACAATTAAAAATTCAAGAGAAAATAGTGATGGACATAAAGAAGTCCAGTTAAAATAATGACACTGGTATTTTTCTATATGTGAGAAAGAACCTATTGGTAAGTACAATAGAAATACGCATAATTAAACTTTCCACAAAGATGATTTTTAAATTAAGAAAAGTATTTAGAACTATGAGAGGGCATTCAAATAAAAACAAATAAATGGAGACATAACATGTTTTTGATAAGATGACCCAATAAGTGACCAATTCCCCTCAGCTTAATTTACACATTTAATGTGACTTCTATCAAGACCCCAACTCAGGTATTTTGAGCCCATCATTTTTTTTGTGTGGAAGTATATGAAGTCAAGAATATGCAATGCACATGCAACATTTTTTTTAAACATTGTTTTTCTTGAGGTGTAATTAATACAGTAAAATGTACAAGCCTTGATTTTAGAGCTTAATGAATTTTTACAAATGCATGTATCCCTTTGACCACCACACAAGATGTAGGACATTTTCATGTCCCTAAAAATTCCTTTAGTGTCCCTTCCAGGTGACAGCCTCAACCCAGAAGTAATTACACTGCGATTGCTAGCATCATAGATTAATTGTGCTTGGTATTCAATTTCATAAAAATGAAATCCTACAGTAGTAGGTACCCTTTTGTATTTTTCTGACTCTCATCTATGGGCTACAGTTATCTGTATCAGTCATTTGTTCTTTTTTGTTGCTCTTTAAGAGTCCATTGTGTGACGATAGCACAACTGGTTTATCTATTCTCCTATTGTTAGACATTTGGATTATTTTAAACTTTTGGCTATGAGGAATAAACATGCTATAAACATTCTTGATCAAATCTTTCTGTGGCTACATGCATTCATTTCTCTTTGGTATGTATATAAGAATAGAATTGCTGAATCATGGGGTAGATGAAAGTTTAACTTAATTAGAAACTGACAAACATCTTTCCATAGTGATTTTTACCATATTTCACTCCCACCAGCACTGTGTGTGAAGCCCAGTCGCTCTGCATTCTCATCAGCATTTGATATTGTCAGCCTTCTAGCGTTAGCCGTCCTGTGGTGTAAATGGTATCTCGCCATTGTTCTAATTTTCATTTTCCTCATTGTCTTAGTCTGTGGGGCTGCTATAACAAAAATACCATAGACTGCACGACTTAAAAGCACTTCTTTCTTTTTTGGTAACTTTTTTATTGTATAATTCCATCTATATGAATAGTCTAGAAGAGGCAACTCCGTAAAGACAAAAAGCAGATTAGTGGTCGCTGAGGGCCGGGGAAATGGGGAATGGGCAGTGACTACTGATGGGTACAGGGGTTCTTTTGGGGGATGATGAAGACGTTTGGGAATTAGGTAGTGATGGTTGTATCACCTCATAAATACGCTAAACTACATAGAATTGTACACTTTTTAAAATGGTGAATTTTATGGTATTTTCTTAATGAAGGAAATGAAACAGTGAAAAACAGAACCACAGGAGGCCTGGCTTTCACTGGCTCTGATGCCCCTTCCTGAGTGGTTTACGGCCGATTCCTTTCATGCCTTTAGATTCAGTTCCCCATCCTCACCCCCATCATTCCTTAAAGAACTAAGGACCTAGTCTCTCCAAGTCCCAGCTCTGCCAATGATTTGCTGTCTGACCTTGGACAATGTATCATTCTCAGGTTCCCAACTGATCATTTATATATTGAGAAGATTAGGCTTGTCACCTGACCTTCTGCAGGCCAGAAGGTTTTATTTTCATGTCCTGACTGTTCTCTCTGCAAGCCTGGTTTTTGATCCATTGTGGAGTGTTCTGTGTTCCTGGTATCTCAGCTTCCTTGAGTTCCCCAAACTGGGTCTAGAGCAGTGGTCCATAAACTAGTCTGTATGTGTGTGAAAATTATTAATTACAGATATTGTCTTACATCTCTTATTCTCTGCTTTTTAAAAATATTCTTTTCCCCCTGTGCTTTAATTTGTTTATATTGACCTGTCTTCAAATTTATTGATCATTTCTTCTGTTACATCTAGTCTGATATTAAGCTTATCCAGTGCGTTCTTGATTTTAAGTATTTTAGAATGCCTTTTTAAAATTACTATTAGGGTTTTAAGTCCTCTGTTGAAATTATACATGTTTTTATATATTAGGTCTATTTTTGCTCTAATTTAAAAAATATTTCTCATACTGATTTTATAGTCATTTTCAGCTAGTCCCATATTTGGGTCATCTATAGTTCTCCTTAGATTAATAATAATTTTCTTAGAATACAAGTCACATTTCCTTGTTCTGTCCATGAACTGTAACTTTTTGTTATGTTTAAAAACCATAGAGACTGAAGTAAATATTACTTTCCCCCAGAAGGGGCATATATTTCTTCTTCTAAGGAAGCTTGAAGGAGGGCAGGTGGGGAGGGTTTTTCTTCAATCCTATTAGGAATTTAATAGGATTCAGGCTGGTTTGCAGCTTTAGTTACTTTAGGGTTGCATTTGTTGTCCAGTTTCTTGGGCATGAAATCTTATCTGTGTATATAACAGCTTCTTCCTTCCAGTGGACTTTGGGACCTATATTTGCTCTCCAGCCTTGCTCCCAGATTTCCAGATGCCTCTGCCAGACACCAAGCAGTCCAGCGGGGAGACTTGCTGGGAGGACAAGCTCTGTATTTGGGGTTCCCAAGATTCTATACCATTACTTCAGCTCACAGGGCCTATTCTTTATGCCAGTGAAATTTCACTGGTTTCTCCTTACCCCACCAGATTCTTTCTGCATAAACTCAGCAAGGAGAAAAGCAGGCCAGGGTCTCTGCTCACCCAGGAAGGGCCTGTCCCTCTCTGGAAGGCTTCAGATTCTCTTCATTCATAGTTCTCTAGTATGTTAAAACATAGGAATTTACAATGTATCCATATTTTTTCTAATTGTTCTGGTGAAAACAATGGTCTGTCGCAACTTCCTATATTGTAACCTGAAGTAAAACTCTGCAATAAAATTGTAAAAACAAAGAATTATGAGGTGGCATTTGCATCGCAGAATTTTAGAACATAGTATAATTTTACTTTGTAGTATTAGTGCAAGAGTAAACCAATGTAGCTTAGTAAAACAGAATAGTATGTCAAGAAACAGACACAGTTTTAGCTTGTGATAAAGAAGAAAGATGGCGCCCTGGCTAGTGTAGCTCAGTGGATTGAACGTGGGCTGCGAACCAAAGGGTCGCCAGTTTGATTCCCAGTCAGGGCACATGCTTGGGTCGCAGGCCAGGTCCCCAGGGGGGCTACATGAGATGCAACCACACATTGATGTTTCTCCCCATCTCTTTCTGCCTTTATTCCCTTCTGTCTAAAAATAAATAAAATCTTTAAAAAAATAAAGAAGAAAGATGGTTTATTCCCAAATTTTTCAGAGTAGTATCTTATGCAACATAAGGAAAAGGAAAAAAAAAGTAAAGTTACTGACTTTTCTCACCCATTACTTCAAACATTATTGCATAGAGTTCATTTGAAAAATAAAACTACAAAAGAAAAATTCTAATAGATTCTGCTTACAAGGTTAGTAAAATATTTCTAACCATCAAATTAAATAAAAAGTGATAAAGGAGAATAAAAATTAAAAATTTTCTACCTTGGAATTAGTATAAACAAATTTTAAGTTCTGTTCTAAAACAGGTAAAATATTTATTTACATTAAATAAATGACATGGTGTTTTCATCCTTAAAATATAAAGAGCTCTCATAAATCACGAACAAAAGGCAAATAGAAAAATGTCTTAACAGATCATTCACAAGCAAAAACATAAAAATGTCTTACAAATATATAAAAAATGTTTACACCATTAGTAGTCAAAGATCTCTCATGCCATTTTTTTCCTCCCCCTTTGAGGGATGGGAAATAACTTTAATAGGCTAATAGGCTTTTAAATGATAATTTAAAAATAAATTAAAAATTAGTCAGGGAGTGAAACGCTTAAATCATAGTTAACCTGACAGATTTCGAAACCTGCTTTGCTTCTATTCAGTTCATTTGACTACTTAATTTTTTCTGTGCCCATTTTGTGACACTAATGCTAATATGATTCTTTGTGTAAATTTTCCCAGAACTCACCAGACCAGAGGTATGGATAGGGTCACTACTGTGATAAATTCTACTGGCACTTGCCCAAGGCTGATAAAGGATGTCAAGTCCTTTGAAGTCTCGCTTGGTTGTTTGTCTTGTGCCTTTGGCTCATATTCTTCCACCATGGGCACCGTTTTTGAATGTCTGACATTCATGAAACTTCAGGAGAATCATGGCTTGGCATTGTCACCACTGCTGGTGTGCACTATGACAACATGGATGGCATTTCCCAAAGATGGTTCCCCAATGCCTCAGGCCCGTGGGCTGCCTAAGGGACATTGCAGTTTTTCCAGTCTTCACCAAACCAAAGCTATGCTGCATGTAGGCAGAAGGGGGAGGTCTGCACCCTTATTGATTCTGTGTCATATTTTGTCACTTGGGTAACACTCTGCTCCTTTTTTTCCCCTCAGGGAAACAGCGTCTTTACCTTTTTCTTACAATCGTTCTGTCCATTCACAGGTGTCGGTCCAGGACTAAGACCAAGGTATACCCTTTTCTTCCATCACAATGAGAGAGTGGTCTCCCAGGCTAAGCTCATCTGGACTTTCCCCTCACACAAATGAATGCAGACAAATGGATACCCAAGCTACCTGGTCCACTCCGTGTCTGCCATGGCCAGATATGAATGACTCTCTTTTAGACTCATCCACAATACACGAGAACACACTCATCGGCAGAGTTAGAAACCAATGATGCCACATTCTTGTATTTCTTCCTGAGTTTATCCTTTATAGATTCCTCAGGAAGGAATGAATGATGTTTCATTCCTTTATCTATTTCAAAAAAAAGTTTTTTTCACCCGTTGTGGAAACTTTACTTCAAACGGGCTGCACTGCTAACACTTGTTTGACCTCGGCTAACCCATTTTGCTCAATGGCCCTCACTTTCTCCATATGATAAGTCAATATCACTACTAATATTCTAGGGGCACGGTGAGGCCCAAGTTATGGGCTACAGAGAAACAAATGGCAGAGCAGCCCAAGACAGGCATAGTGAAAATCTGGAAACTAAACCAATGAATCAACTAACAAGGCAAAAACCTCCATAAGAAAGAGAACTGGCCTGCTGAGCTTTGGTCCCTCAGGGAGTATTAGTTTTGCCTTTCCTGCTAAAGTGATGGCAACCAGGCTAGGGACTTTGGATAGATTATTTATTCAATGTGACAGCCCCTCCTCCTCTCTCTGTCTCTCCAACCCTTTACCCATGACCTTTCCAGATTCTTCAAGTTTTTAAAACAAACTTCATCAAAGAACCAGAATTAGGTGAATAGGCATTGATTACCTGAGCTACCTTTGTTCTTCTTGCCTCAGAAAGAAGTTTAAACATGTCCCAGATGACCCTTTTTTAAATTGAGATATAATGACACACAGCATTATATTCGTTTCAGGTGTACAACGTAATGATTCAATATCTGCATACATCGCAGAATGATCACCGCAATGCGTCCCATTAGCATCCATCACCACACAGATTTTATTTTTTGTGTGATGAGCATTTTTAAGATTTACTCTCTTAGCAGGTGATATTTACCTATGGAAATGAATGGCAGCCACAGCAGCCTTTTAAAATTCTAAATCACCTCACTGATGCTCAAGAAAGAAAAAACCCAAATGTTCTGTAGTTCCGACTGCCTGTGTGGTGGGAAGAAAAACGAAACCTGGGAAAGGCCTGTTATTTCCAGCTTTCTCTTGTTAAAAGAGAGGTTGTTCAATGAGAAATGGGAGATCACAAATCTTCCTCTTTTGGAACCAAAAGATAGAGTTGTAATACCCTAACAAAAATAAACCCTTCTCCTTCAGTGAGCTCCTCAGACACTGCGCTGCTTGAAGAATGTGCTAAGTTAAGTAGGGAGGCCTGCGACACAGTAATTACTCCAAGGAGGCTGCAGGGAAAGGAAAGTACATTCCAGACACCTAATCATTTACAATTGAGTTTAATGAGGTAATAATTTACAGCTTTGGGGGTGGAAGTATGGAAAGGTCCCTTCCAGGAATCGGGCAGGCTCTTTAAAATCCTGGAGTTTAATGAAGGCATTGGAGGGTGGACTCATACAGCCGAACTTGTGTAATTTCATCTGCTCGGGGCTTGGACAGGAAGTAAATGACAGGGCACTTGGGACCTACATCTGGAAACAACATGTTTCAAAGGATTTTATAAATCCAGCAGTAAAAGAAGAAGAAGAAAGGAGGAAAAAAAAAAAAAACCCAGAGGTGAAAGGGCATAATTAATGGGGGGATGGGGAAGCACAACCGAGAAGGGCCATGGCAGGTTCTTTTTAGTTCGAAGAAATAACATTTCATAATGTCAAGGTCAGTCATCGATAATAATTGACAAAACATGCTTGTCAAGCCCAACATGAAAACAAGGGACTGGAGTTTCCTTTCGGGATAGGATTTGGGTGAAGACCCCAAAGCGGTTCAGGATCTACACTGAGTGTACCCGGATGCCCCTTTTCAGTCTCCCCGCACTGTTGCCTGCTTCATTGTCATCGTTTCTAGCTTCACAGCATACTGAGTTAATCTTACTGTTTGTTCACCGGTACTTTTTAAATACAGCTAACGCATGGAGGGAGTTTGTCTCAAAGAGCTGGGAAAGGCTCCAGGCACCAGTATGGAGCCTGGTGGCAATGAGGAGCTGCTAGACTGGCCTTTCGTTGTATCACACCGGTGACTGACATACCCATAAATCAGGGTTTGTTTGCTTCTCACTCAGGCTGAATGTCCTTCCTCTTCTGTTCTATGTTACACCCCATTTCAACTCTCCTAAGGATAAACTGGGGGCCTCGCAATGTCCAAGTCCTCAAAAACATTGTTTGTTTATAACCCTGTTTCCTCATGTTTTCCTTCTCTAGTTGCTTCTGGAAGCTGGAAAGAAAGTTGAGAAAACCATGAGGGTAGATCAAACGGAATAGAGAGGATGCAGGTTAAAACTCACCCCATCATCAGGCTATTATTAAGTATTTAAGAAGGAAATATTATGTGACTTGTGTGTGAGGCAGGTGAGTGATGCTGGGGAAGGGACATCGGACTCACAGCAAACCGTCCTACTTATTACGTGAACACTCCCCACCAAAATCACAATCACTGATAACAGTGCTTGAGCATTTACTCTGTGCTAAGTGGTTTATGTGTATTATTTCATTAATTTTTTCAGTAACTCTGAAAGTATGAAATAGGTCATACCTTTACCCCATTTTGCAGATGACAGAGCTGAGGCTTAAGAAGTTATAGCTTGAGGTTAGTAGGATGATGGGTAGAAAGAAAAATTAAACTCAAATTCCATCTTATTTGAGAGCTATAGTCTTAACTGCAATGTTATATTGCCTGAATTTTACATGTTTTGGTATCAGGTTGTAGGGACTTTAAAAAGATTTAGCTAGAAAATAGATTTGGCTAGAAAATAGAGTGATGGTTCTATATCTAGAAAACCATTTCATGCCACCCCAAGCAAAAAATTCTATAATTAAAGTATCTCATCTGATATTTGAATATAGGAAAGAAAAGAGTATTTCCCCCCCTCATGCAGTATCTTTTTATCACAGATCTTAGAAGCTGGCTCACAGAAAAGGGGAAATTGGTTTCAAAAGCTTTATTTTCCTATTTTCTAGGTCTTAATTTTGAACACAGTCTTTCACTGATTAAAAATCATAAACAAGTTTTTCAGTTTTTCAAGGTCTTTAGTTACCTTTGAAAGTCTGGGAAGGTCTGTAGACGGGAAGAGTAATTATTCTTTGGAAAGCTGTGAATGCCTATCCACAGTAAGAAACATGTGACAGGGTAATTAGTTATGGTTTTAATCCACGCGAACTGGAAGGACTTTCAAGTTAAATAAATCTTCACTGTGTGACAGAAAACAAGCTTCGATGCACTATTGCTAATGCCAGCAGTGAAATCTGAGAAGAGAAGTGCTAATGAAGGTGGAAAAAATTAGAAACTTTTAACATTAACCTCTTATTTCTCTCTCTTTCTGGTCTGCAGAGTCAACAGCCTGATTACTGGAATTTCCTTTGGTATTGCTAAACTTATTTCCAGTTTTAAGAACATTACATTGCTAATCTTAGAAAAACCAATCTCTTACTTGGAAAAAGTATAATTAGTTACTCACAAATAAGACGATTTTCTCTCTTTAGAAGATCACCAAACTACGAAAGTGAGACCCTCCCGTCTCCCAGCCCAGTTAATACCAAGGTGTGTTGGATTGTTGATATCTCATGTTAGTTCCATGATGCCAGAGTTGTCATATACTTATTACCTATCAAGTTAAAAATAAAAATCAAGTGCACTTACTGTTTCTGTTTTTATCCTTTGGAGGAGTACACTAATATCCTTATCCAGCATGACTAGGGGTTGAGCTCTTGTAATAGGTTACCACCGCCCACACCTGCACCCCCGAAATTTTACCTCTTTAAATGCAGGATTTAAAAACTTACAACCAGCCCTGGCTGGTGTAGCTCAGTGGATTGAGCGCGGGCTGGGAACCAGAGGGTCCCGGTTCGATTCCCTGTCAGGGCACATGTCTGGGTTGCGGGCCAGGTCCCCGTGAGGGCCATGTGAGAGGCAACCATACATTGCTGTTTCTCTCCCTCTCTGTCTCCCTCCCTTCCCCTCTCTCTAAAAATAAATTTAAAAAAAAATCTTAAAAAAACAAAACCAAAAAAAAAACTTACAACCATATTTTATGTTTATCTTTTCCAAAATATATGGTATATTTGCCATCTTCTTAAAAGAAAGCTACTGAATACAACTTAGCCTTATCTTTCCCCATCTCAGATTATTGACTTAAACAATTATTACCTCATACTACCTTGTATTTGACTGTGTGCTAGGAGAGTCACCCCTGAGGGGTGAAGGGCTATTGAGGTGTGAAGAGCTAAGCCAAGGCTGGATGAAACCATAGTCGGCCATTCAAGTTCTTGCAAAGGCTTCTGCAAATTGTGTGTGTAAATGTGTGGGGGTGTGCTCCCTCTAGTACCATCCTTGGAGTTGGTTGCTTTTAATCTTCTGTGGATGGAATGCCTAGCCCTAAATTTGGCTCTGAGAAAGCCTACTAAGCTCCTTGTGTGTAAGCTTGGGCTTTGGGACATGTGCGTAGGTCATTGGTAGGTTGTGGTTGGTCCATTTCTCATTCTGGACCGTGTTGTAGATATCCCAGACTGCCAGACTACTCACCCCTGAGTAAGCAGGCAATTTCTCTGATGTTATGCTTATTTTGCAAACTATTAAGTGATTTCACAACTCTCCATCTCACACCTTCTTTCTGTTATGGACCCCACTTCGCTGATGATACTACCATCTATTCCAGTCACCCCTATCAGAGACAAAGGCAGTAGCATGAAGCTTTGGGGTTCATGATTTTAAAGTCAAGTACATCTGGGTTTGACTCTCTGCTTCTCAACCTGATAATTGCATGATCTTAGGCATGGCCATTTATTTATCTCACCTATCCATACAGTAAATATTTATCAAATATCTGGTATGTGCTAGGCGATGTTCTGGGCCTTTGGGATAGAGTTCTTGGAGAATACAGCTTAGCTGGGAGAGGTAGGCAACAACCAAGCAAGTAAATACATGGTATGTCAAGTGGTGGTGGTGCAAGGAATTGGAGGATAGAGAGTGTGAGCTATGCATTCAAGAGAGAATGGGAGGAGTGGGATTTGAGACACCAGGTATAGTCCAGCTTTAATGGAAGTTTTGCAGTAGGGGAAGGCAGAAATGTGTTAAGGTAGCTGGGAGGGAATGTGAGGTCAAGTGAGGATTTTCTTTTAAGAACTAGCATTTTTGTCTGCTGATGTGAATGGCTTAGCAGAGAGGGAAATTGAAGAGGGAGAGAGGAAACAATTGTTGAAGAAAAACAACTTGGAGGCCAAGGGTTTATCCATAGCCGCAGGAGGGATGGTGGGGAATAAGGGCATACATGCCAATTCTTGTTTTTCTCTTACTTCTGTTTTCTCAGTGAAAAATAAAGTAGGCTCATCATCTGGAGAGAAGATGGGGAGGAAGCGCTGGAGGTTTGAGGAGAGAGAGCAAGGTACAAACTAGTCATTTTAGAGAACAGGTGAATGAATGAGCTATAGAAATAGAGTTGAATTGCCTAGAGGTTCTAAGGGACCATTTGAGATTAGTGATCATCACTGTAAAGCTACATCAGTTATTTTCTTTTCATGCAGCATACTTCCACTGCTTTTCTGCCTTTTTGTTTTGCTTTGTTTTTAAAAGTATATTTTATTGATTATGCTGTTATAGTTGTCCCATATTTCTCTCCCTTTTACTCCTCTCCGCCCTGCACTGCATCTCTCGTCAGCATTACCACCTTAGGTCATATCCATGAGTTGTAGATATAAGTTCTTTGGCTTCTCCCTTTCCTATATTATTCTTAACCTCCCCCTGTCTATTTTGTACCTACCACTTATGCTTCTTATTCCTTGTACTTTTCTCCCATTCTCCCCCCCACCGTCCCTCCCCGCTGATAACCCTCCATGTGATCTCCATTTCTGTGATTCTGTTCCTGTTCTAGTTGTTTGCTTAGTTTGTTTGTTTGTTTTTAGGTTCAGTTGTTCATAGTTGTGAGTTTGTTGTCATTTTACTGTTCGTATTTTTCTTAGATTTGTCCCTTTAACATTTCATACAATAAAGGCTGGTGATGATGAATTCCTTTACCTTGACCTTATTTGGGAAGCACTTTTTCTGCCCTTGCATTCTAAATGATAGCGTTGCTGGGTAGAGTAATCTGGGTTGTAGGTCCTTGCCTTTCATGACTTTGAGTACTTCTTTACAGTCCCTTCTTGCCTGTAAGATTTCTTTTGAGAAATCAGCTAATAGCCTTATGGGAACTCCTTTGTAGGTAACTGTCTCCTTTTCTCTTGCTGTTTTTAAGATTCTCTTCTTGTCTTTAAACTTGGCTAATGTAATTATGATATGCCTTGGTGTGTGTTTCCTTGGATCCAACTTCTTTGGGACTCTCTGAACTTCCTGGACTTCCTGGAAGTTTATTTCCTTTGCCAGATTGGGGAAGTTCTCCTTCGTTATGTTTTCATATAAGTTTTTGATTTCTTGCTCTTCCTCTTCTCCTTCTGGCACTCCTGTGATTTGGATGTTGGAATGTTCGAAGTTGTTCTGGAGGTTCCTAAGCTTCTCCTCATTTTTTAAAATTCTTGTTTCTTCATTCTGTTCTGGTTGAATGTTTATTTCTTCCTTCTGCTCAAAATTGTTGATTTGGGCCCCAGTTTCCTTTTCTTCACTGTTGGTTCACTGTATAATTTTCTTTATTTCACTTTGCATAGTCTTCACTTCTTCCTCTATTTTAGGACCATACTCAATCATTTCTGTGAGTATCCTGATTACCAGTGTTTTGAACTCTGCATCTGATAGGTTGGGTAACTCTTTGTCGCTTAGTTATTTTTCTGGAGTTTTGATCTGTTCTTTCATTTGGGCCATATTTCTTTGTCTTGGCACACCTATTATATTTTAAAGGGCGGGGCCTTAGGTATTCCCCAGGGCAGGGTAACCCTCTTTGCTGGGTTGTGATGCTGTATGTATGAGAGGGGTCAGAGAGGGAACAATGCTCCTTGCTCAGTTCTCACCTGCTTTCATTCACTTCCCCTGCTACCCACAAGAAAATTGGGCCCTTCTGTTGCTGATTCCTGGGTGGGTGCATTTGTGTACATTCTAGGACCCTGTGGGTCTCTCTAACAAACTCTCCTGTGAGGCTGGGAGTTTCTCCCACTGCTGCAACCCCCATAGGTTTTTACAGCCAGAGGTTTTGAGGCTTTCTTTCTCCACACCGGAACCCTGGTTCGTGCTGTTTGTCTGGCTCCCCAGTTGTTCCTCCTGGTTTATCCACATGCAAATATGAGAGCACCAGCCACTGCTTTGTCCACCTGGTCCTCCAGCTGCTTTGCCTTGTGCCTGCTCTTCTACAGTTGCCCATCTCCACCCATCCTACCAGTCTGGATGAATGTTTCTTCTTTATCTTCTTGGTTGTTGGACTTCCATACAGTTCAATTTTCTGGCAGTCTGTTTGTTTTTTGTTTTTAAATTTGTTGTTGTCTTTATTTTGGTTGTGCGAGGAGGCAAAGTGTACCTACTTATGCCTCCATCTTGGTCAGAAGTCTGCCTTTTTTTTTTTTTTTTAAAGGTTGTAATGCTACCAGTGCCTCTGAGAAGCACTGGATGGTTCAGCTTCCATCCTCCCCTTCACATTCCCCTTCATAATTTCTTTCCCTTCTTCCTCCTTCCTTAGGAATGTAAGTTAGTGGTTTTCTCTTTTGAATTTCTGGAACAGCTTACATGCACATTTATGATAGCACTCTTCAATAAACTGCACACATTTCTTTACATTTCTGCCTTTATCCTCATCCCTACTATGCATGATTTGTATTCCTAGTCCTTTGTTACAATACCTTCATATTATAGATTTTTAGGTAAATGTTTACTGAATGGAGGAAGGAAGGAAAAATAAAAGTTCTGCCTCTTATTTCTGTATTTATAGTCATTACAGATGCCTTACTTCTAGTATTCAAGGATTAAAGAGCAAATAAGCCTTTATGAATCTAGAGATGGAATGACAGTGATTTTTTTTTTTGGATTTATTTGGAAGATTCAATTTATCTTCTGAATACTTGTTATTTTTCTTCTGGTGTGTCTTAACAATGAAAAATATTTCTTGGCACTCCTTTAAAAAGACAAAGTAAAAAAGGTTTATTTTCTAACAACTGTTTTCCTTCAGAATGGTAAATTACACAAAACATTTCTAGGTTAACCAAGGCAACTGAGAAATTTTGACTTTGACCACGGCTGAGGCAATTTGCTTTGTAGATGGCTGCAGGCACAGAGAGGTTCCTGAAGCCAGTTGGGGGGCTGTAATTGATTTCAGATGTGCTCTGAATAACACTAAAGATAAACGTCCCAGAGGTAGATTATTGGAGAGCTCTTTAGCTGTTTCTAATAAAATTTTCTTAAAAATTCCAAGATATTTTTTCAACAGATGCATGTAATAATTCTAGCATGAAGTAGTGGTCCTGAATGAAAACTACATGTTTGTTAATAATTTTTCATTTCCCCCTAATTAAAAAAGGGCTTCATGGTCTTGGTAGAAAAATTGAAAATTATAGATCACTATAAAGAACAAAATAGAAAGACTCACCGGGTATTTAAACATATATAGAATGTAGTTTTGTATATTGACTTTTATTTTACATTATATCCTGAATTTTTCTCTCATGACAATTTTTTTTCAAAGAATGACTTCAATAGTCTTGTAATATTAAATATTAGTGTTCTTTTCACAGTTTTCCATGTAGTCTTGGGGATTCTTAGTGGTGTCTTGGGGTCAACATGGCGCTTGGGGGAAGCAGGAATTGGAAGGGAGGCTATTGAGTAGATCAGGCCCCGGATTCCCTTTGCACTTTTCAAACAAGGCAGCTCCACATTTAACTAATTTATATGCTGGACTTCTGCACAAAATTCTCCTTGAAGAAGGGTTCCTAAGCATATAAAAGTTTGAAATCAATTACTGATGCATTATAATTTCTTTCATCATTTTGCATTTGTGAATATCCAGTTATTCTATAGTTCAAGTAATGTATGGATAACATTGTACCTACATTATGTATATACATACTTATGTAATGAAATATCATATATTAAATATAATTATAGAAAGTATATAAGTTAATATAAAATATATAAATATATAATTATTTCCTTGGATATATAAGAGTATACTGACCCAGATACTGGGTCAAGTTTAAACATAGTTACAAGGTCTGTCTAGAAGGTATCCAGACATGTAACATGAAAACTAGAGACATTTATCAAAGAAGATACAAGGTACAAGAAACATTGTACACAGGACAATGGCACCTCAGTCCCCTTTAAAGTAGGCACCTTGGGACCTCACACAGTTCTCCCATTCTCCATAAGCTACACCATTGTATTTTCCTGAATCTCATCCATGGTCTGAAATTTCTTCCCTTTCAAAAGTGATTTTAGTTTTTGGAAAAGCCAGAAGTTGTAGGGCGCCAAATCTGGGCTGTAAGGGGGCTGAGTCACCTGGGCGATTTGATGTTTTGCCAAAAAGCTCTTCATGAGACGTGATGCATGAGTGGGCAGGTTGTTGTGATGAAGCTGCCAATCACCAATTGCCCATAGCTGCGGCCTTCTGAATCATCCGAAGTTTCCACAGAGGAATGATCAAGCTTCATGCAGGATTTGATGCAGATTCATTGCTCTACTTGCTCAGTCATTTTGAATGTGACAGCCACACAGTACACATGCTCACTCAATGGTGTCTACCACACCCACTGACTAGTACAGTGAGTTCGTCATTGTTCATACATGTGCATTCGAACCCACTCTCCTTGGCTGCTAGGTTATATCAATGTCACACAAACCATTTTTATTGTAGTAACAAATGGCTGGACTTTTTATTGACAGACCTTGTATATCGTGCTGTATAAGTATGGCCTGGAGAATTGGCTGTAGAAGTTCAACTCCTTACAGAGGTATCCGAAAGGACCTGTCTCATAGCATACAAATTGCCTCTTCTTGTTGTTATTTTCCATTTGTTGGTTGAAAAGTAACACATTACTTTTATTCAATGTTTTTTTTGCTAATATTTCTATTGGAGCATTAGTGTTTTTTCAATGGATTTTAAGATTTATGCATTGTAAATTATGGGTATTAACCTTTGTCTTGTTTGTGGCTATTTTTCCACTTTGTCATGTAAGTGTTATGTCATTTTTTAAAAATATCATTTAGTGTGTTTTATGGAGTCTAATTTATCAATTATTTGCTTCATGACTCTTTCCATAGCTTTTATACTTGGAAAAATCTCCATTTACTTAGACATTCACCTGTAATTTCTGCTAGTCCAATAGTTTCATTAAAAAATTAACATTAAATCAAATTAGTTTATTTTGGAGTTAAGACATATTTTGTTTAAAATGTATAATAACTCTTTTATTATTATTTTTGGTAATGCATGCCTGCCTTATTGGATTATTAATGTTTGAGAATGCCATTGGATTTATACCTTTGCCTTTTATACAACAACTTAGCTAAACTATATTATTTGCTCTGATAGTTTGTTTGAAGAGTTTCTAAATGGAGAAAATATCATGGGGAAATAATTATTGTTTTGTTTCTTCCTCTCCAACCTGTATACACCGCTTATTTTCTTTTCTTTCCTTACCCCTCTGGTAGGGCATCTGGTACACAGTTGAGTAGAAGTAGTGATTGTGGGTTTCCTTATCACGTCGCAGCCTCCCAAGGGGATGCTCCAACTTCTCACGATTCGGGGTGATTGTTGTAGAGTTTTCATAGATTCTGTTTATCAGGTTAAACATGAATTATCATTGAGTAAGAAATTTTCCTTGTCCAAAGAAATGTTTTTTTATTTCTTTCCTCATTTAAAAGGTGACTGAATTACACTAATTAGGAATTCAGTTGTAAGTCCATCTGAAATTGGAGACTGTATTTTTTTATACAATGCTGGATTCCATTTGATAATATTATATTCAGGTACTTTTTGATTTACACTTTTGAGTAAGACCAGCTTATTTTCCTTTCTCACAGAACTTCAGTATTCGTTTGGAATCAAAGTTACATAAGCATTATAAAATGAGTTGGGAAACATTTCTTATTTTCCTATTTTCTGGAAGAGAATATTTGGTAGAATTAGTCTTCCAAACCAACTGGGCCTGGGGTGGGTGTGCATATATGTGTATTATAATAATAACAAATATTATTCTGGTCGGCTGTTTGCAGAGGTGGACCTAAGCAATGGGACAAGATAATCCCATCCCTGTATAAACATAAGAACTCTCCAATCAACTGTTAGAGTGTATTTACCCCCTTTTTCACTCTGGGCTGGTGTGCCTTTCTTTGGCCAATACAACGCAGTTGTAGTCATGCTGTGCTAGTTGTGGGCCTTTTTAAAAGACTGGGCAGCTTCTCTTTTGGCTCTCTTGAGATCAACCACCACGGAAAGAAACTCATGCTAGACTACTGACAGATGAGAGGAGAGAGAGAGATACCCAGCTAGTCCAAGTCCAATCCTGCCACCCCAGATGAAACACTAGACACATGATCAAAGCCATCCCGGAACCTTCAGCCCCAAACGAGCTGCTCTAGACAACACAATGCAAACTAGAAATAAACTGTCTCTTCTGAGCCCTACCAGAATTTCAGAATCATGAAAAGGAACAAATGATTTTTGTACTGAAGTCTTGTGTGTAGTTGGTCTATTTCTGTTTCTTATTTAGTGTGATTGATGTGATTGATATCATCTGGTTTCTCTTTTGCCCATCTCTCACAATGTTTTTTAATATTCTTTCATTACATATTTCAATCTGGTGGTGTAATTCCCTTTCCTTATTCTTGTTTTTCAAAATATTGTAGCTTTTCCTGCCTGCCTTTTATTTTAGGTAAACTTCAGAATATTTTTGTCCATTGTTTAAACGCTTTGGAATTTTCATTAGTGTTGCAATGCATTTATGAATTATTTTGGGAAGAATGTTTTCATGATTATCTTTATAACCTAAATCATAATTTGTCTTTTCATCATATCTTCAAATATTTTTACATTTTTTAGTGATTTTTGTAGTCTTTCTATATTTAATCCTTCATTCACTCATTCATTCATTCCTACTTCAAAGGGCACATTTCTCATTTTGCAGCCTACTGCTACAAGTGTAAAGGACTTTACAGACTGTGCTTTGTATATTAATTCTGTCACCTGATATTATTTTTTCTCTACTTCACACTCTTTTTCTATTTATTTTTATTTTATCTTGGTTCTCATGTGTTAGAGCCACCTGGAATCATGTTGTGTACATTAATGGCCAAACTTTTATCCTCCAGCTTGCTTGGTCATTGGATGTAGGCTGCCTGGAGAAGAGTATGGCCATGAGCAAAGCGGTTCTAGGAAGATGAGTCTGACCTTGAAGTTGCGGTCAGCTGGAGGTTCATTGCCGACCACATTCCTCTTGACTGAGTAGCAAGTTCGATCTTGAAGCAGGGCCTGGGCGGTGTATTGCTGTGTTTACCACAGACTGGTTCTGAGAAACTCGGGAAAGTCCTGTCCTTGGCCCTGCCGCATGGAGGTGTACAAGGTGCTTCTCTGTAATATCTGCTCCTTCTCACTGTGCTGAATTCCCTGTGTTTTTCTCAAACACAGCTTTGCCTCTTTTCCCTGATGGGTGTTTATTTAACTTGCTTTAAAGTCACTGGAGAAGCTTGATTTACAGCTTTGATGTAAAGAGTGACGGCAAGCCCCTCAGCATGTAGCTGTTCACACATAAGCTGCAGCAAGGCGCAGCCCTGACCGCGCAAGAGGTCTCCTTTCTGGCCCTGGAAAGAAGTCTCAGCTTAATTGCATTCATAGCTTTCCATTTAATTGAAACCTGTTGGTATGCCACTGCCATTGTTTTCTCTTTCTACATTGCTTTTGTGCCTGGTGGATTTCTGTGAAGTTCTAACTCCCAGGCTTTCTGTAAGGAAATGGACCTAAAATTTCGTTAATACCTAGTTGGCAGCCGTTTCCACTTCTCTACATCCAGAAGATGATGTCTCTGGTATTTTCAATGGACATTTCTGTCCTTGAAGCCAATTCGTCAGATCCAGCTCATGCCATCATTGAAAAAAGTCCATAGGCAAAACAAAATTATTTTTCTTTTTATGTTACCTGTCTCTCCAATCATCTCAATTGAGTTCTTCTTAGGACTATTATCTAATGAAAGGAAGACAAATTTAGAAATGGATATGAGAGTAGCAGAACCCTAACTTATGTAATTAAGCAAAGTTATTTCCATTGGATTTTCAAAGAAATATCTATTTAAGTCCAAGTATCTATTTACAATTAGATACTCTGAGCAACTAATTTAAAACAGAAATCTGTGATCAAGAGGTTTTAAACACTCCTAAGTAATGGCAAGTGTTTATTTTAACAATGCCTACTTAGATTTAGTACTACCAAATTTGCTTTGAAAACTCAGTGTATGCCATGTCTTTTCCCAATATTTAGTTATTATTGGTATATAAAACTAAATCATTAAAGACCTCTACAAGCTGTAGATAACAAGAGACCATGCCCCGGAGAACGGAAAGAAATTCTCCAGCTGCAATGACACAGGAATTGTGTTGAAATCAAAAGATCATGACCTATACACACTCCCCAAACAACGCCACAGAGCATGGCGGGTCAGAAAATAAGGCAGAAAAAGATCGTTGAACTCACCTCCACTGTTGGCCTTAGCTCTGAGAGACAGAAGATTCCCTGACCAGAAAAAAAGCTTAGCCTTTCTTCTCACCTCATATGTATGAAATATTTTTTTGTAACGGTACCAAATATACTTCCCTTTTACTCTCAAATTCCTAGTCCCCATCAGATATCCCCTTATTTCACCCATGGCAGCAACCTGAGATTACATGGACAAAAGGAGGGGAGCTCAGGGATGTGTGATTTCTTGGGATGTGTATTTGCTTCAACTAAGAAGTTGTATGTCAGGAAAGAAAGAAAAAGAATGTAGAGTGTGCAAGAAAGGCTTTCAGGGTGGTGTCCCTGAACAAAATAAAACCTCAGGCTGCGTCCATTTTTCCGTTGTGGTCAGAGACCTGAAGCCACACTAGAAGGCTCTGCACATCAGTGTGTTTGAGATGGAGGTCTGGTCAGGGTGCAAATAAACCGGAGGAATCAGGAGACAATGCACGCCTTCTGGCTGTAAAAAAAAGTGACGTCCGAATAGACATCGCCTTGTTTAAGCGTGAAAACCAGAAACAACACGAGGCCTATGAAACATTCTCAAATTTGCACTTTTCATACTGGTATAGCATAAACATTTAAAATGTTATTAGAAATGTACCTTAAACATTTTTTCATTGCTATATATTACACCAGATGAATATATTAATACTTTCCAAGTTATTCCCCTGTTCTCAGATACTTGTATTGTTTTCACTAACAGAAACTAAGGTATGACAACCAAATCTGTGATAAGGATTTTCATGTAATTAAACATTGTTTGTAAGAAGAGAGCCCTAGACCAAGATTATTCATAAATGATGACTACTTTTTAAACTATCTTGTTGTATACTATCTAGTTACTTTCTAAAATACTGCAGCACTTTTTTGCCACTACCGCCAATGTATGAGAAGGCTTATTTCAGTGGGCAGTTGCCAGCAATGGGCTTTGCGTGTTTGTTCTCTTTTAATATGATTGGTGAAAATTTGTGTATTGTTGTTATAACCATTTCCTTAATTAACAGGAAGTTTGAACATTTGCAATTATAGCAAGCAATAATTATTTTATTTTCTCTTTTTGTGAAATTTCTGAGTGTGTATTTCCATTTATTCTGTAGTAAAATGGTACTAGAAAGATTTCAATGGTTCAGTTTTGTATCTGGGTAAAGGGGGAAGAAAATTTTGTGGCAGTTGAATGATAGGTTATATCCCTGAATTAAACCATGAAAGCCGTAACATCCTTAGTATTTCCAAAGGCCTATTTTGATAACAAATGTCTATGACTGAACATTAATAATTGTGGTAATATCATCAGCTGGTGTTATTTCTTATTTTCCCAATGTGTAAGTGGTTTAAGTCTTGAACAAAAATATTATTTCAAGGTCGAACTATATTTGTTTTGTTAGTAGGCAAGAAAAGCGAGACTTATAGGGACAGAGCTAGAAGGCAAATCCAATGTATATGACTCCGGAAGCCAGGCTTCCGGTGCAACCCCTGAGTGCATTCGCACACACAACGCAAGTCCTTAAGGAGGCATTACAGTCTTTGTTTAACCGTCAGCATCCTATAAATTGTAGCTGGTTTTCTTCTGAAAACAATGCTAATTTTTTTTTAAAGATTTTATTTTGTTTTATTTTAGAGAGAGGGGAAGGGAGGGAGACAGAGAGAGAGAGAAACAGCAATGTGTGGTTGCCTCTCACATGGCCCTCACTGGGGACCTGGCCTGCAACCCAGGCATGTGCCCTGATGGGGAATCGAACTGGGACCCTCTGGTTCCCAGCCCGCGCTCAATCCACTGAGCTACACCAGCCAGGGCAAAACAATGCTAATTTTTAAGAATAGAAACATGTGATCAATCACTATCCTAGGAAAACTAATAATTTTTGCTGGGTTGAGTAAAAATAATTATTATTAATAGGGAGTGTTTGCAAGGTATTTCATTTCTTAGAAACTGTTTTTGCATATCCATATTTTCAACCTATTATGAAATAAAAATGAAGTCTACAAAACACCATCTACTTCTGACTCTACTTTTGTTAGAAAATATGTATGTCTTCACAAATATATGCACATATATGGATAGTCAAATGATAAGCATGTATTTCAAAATGCACACTGGTGAAGTTATGGGGAATTTGAGAAAAATTGGAATGTGTCTTTATTAAAAATACAATATTTATTATTATTTTCATAATCATAACACTTAACTTTTTTATATTTTTAAAGCAACTTAGAATTAAAGGCAAAGACCAAAGTTAAACATTTTTAAGTGGTTCATATATTTAATGTATAAGGAACCTATATAATTTTATCAGAAATACATAGGAAACCTGAAGTGGAATGATAAAAAATTATATTTGTTCCTCATACAAATATAAATTATATTTGTTCCTCATAACAAATTACATTTGTTCCTCATCTAAAATAAATAGAACAGATTTTTTTTTTTTTACACATGGAGAAACTACAATTTAGAGAAGTTTGAGTGATTTTCCCTAAACTTAAATAGTTAATAACTTGGGAAACCAGAACCAGAATTAACATTTTCTGAATATGAAGAGACAGCGTTAGACCTTCATTTTTAAGGACAAACATAGCCAAATAAAGCAGCTGCAGTCCCTTGTAACCAGAAAAATGAAGAGAAATGCCCTAGAGAAAATGAAGTGGGAACTTGGAAAATGAAATATAGATGGGAACCCGCAGTTTGCTGCCTGCTGATGGTGTGCCTTTTTCACGATGGAAACAGAGGTGTGAGGATGCCCTGCAAACCCAGGGGTGTGGTGCCCATGGAAAGAACAATTCCAGCTGGCCTTCAGCCTCCCACGCTCCTGGAGGGCCAATCCTTGCTGAATGTGCTCTGAATTACCCGAGAGGCACCAGCCACAGCCGCCTAGAGTGTCAGCTTCAGAGCCAGGCTTCCTCCTACTCACGCAATCATGGCCCAAACGTGCAGCTCCAGAGCCAAGTCTCCATTCCCTACTCAGAAATTTCTGTTGGTTGCTTCAAATCCAGTTACTTAAAATGTCTTGCTGCGCTTTATAGAGTTCCATTACTCTCCCGTGTTTGGCTAGCAGCTGTCCTAAGAAGTCAGCATCCTAGCGCTCTCCTTGTTCTAGCGGGGAGTGGCCCTCGGTGGGCAGGCTAGTCGTGCCTCGGGCTTCTTCAAGTTCTGATAAACTGTGTTGGATGAGCAGTTAGAGTTAGGTCCCATCAGTCACAAAATAGATCCCAATACCCAGGTGATCTAGGCTGAGATATACTCGTGTGGGATCCGGGAGGTGAACCACGCAGGTCTTAGGTCCTCAGCCAGCATTGGCAGTGGGTACAAGGAGATATGCTTCTTTATGAAAGTTTGGATTCGGGCTAAGAAGGAGAGCTAAATTACAACAATTTTATGTGGAGATTTTAAGATGGTTACAGTCTGACTTGGTCATAGGAGAGAGAGAGGGAAGTGAAAAGCGGAGTGATTTTCAAATAAATAATACAGTATCGAGTGTCTTGTTAAGGGTGACAGAAAACCAAATACACTGAGTGTTTGCTTTGTTTGGGGGCTGTTTGGCATCCAGTTCAGTTTCTTTTGGTAATAGAACCTGAATTTCCATCTGGAAATATTTCTCCCCCCAAATACAGTCTAATAGTCAAGGACGGCCAGGCGGAAATTCTCCACCTGAAATTTGGATGATGAGCAAGACGATGAAAGGCTGTTCATTCTCGGAGTTGACTCAGTGGAGCATGGGTCCCCGGCCAGCACTGTGTTTCCCACAGGCCAGTTTCTTACGTTCTGCCTGGGTCCCAAGTCTTGCTTCGATTCTGTGAGCTTTGTTTTTATCCTTCCAATAAATTCCCTGTTTGCTTTAGTTCGTCATTATACGGTGATCACAACCCAAAGACCTTAACTAATACACGAATACTTCGTTCGGATTAGGCAAAGTAATTAAAGTTGAGCTGGTGGTGTTCATAGTCCGAGCAGTATAGGTACAGAAACTATATAGGTGATTCTATTTTTTTGAGAGGAAATGAAGCTGCAGCTCCAGAAAATTAAGGTGATCAGGAGTGAGGGGCTTATGAAGGCAGATACAGGAAAGTAATATATTTACTTTATAATTGATTTAGAGCTGGGCCTGAGAATGTAAGTTGATTTCTTTTTCCCTCCAGTGTTGTATTATGAAAATATTTAAACATATATAGCGAAGTTGAACAAATTTTACACTGGATACTGCTATCTATTCTGTTATTAGCTTTTCACTGCATGCGCTTTGTCACACATCTACCCATCCCTCTAATTATCTATCGCTCCATCTTATTTTTGACGATGCATTTCAAAGTAAATTGCACAACTCAATATATTATAATGTACTATAATGTACGATATCATATGTACATCATATATACATATATGAGTTTATAGTCTTTGGATTTAAAACTCACATACAATGAAATATACTAGCCTTCAGTGTTAATTTCCTGAGTTTTAACACATGCATACATTTGTACGGTCCAAACCCCTGTTAAGATACAGAACATTACTTTCACCCCAGAAAGCTCCCCTGTGTTTCTTCCTAGGCAATCCTTGCCCCTCTCCCCTCTCCCACTGAGGTCAACCCCACGGATTTCTTATCATGGAGCTGATTTCATGTACTTGAACCAACAAGACAGCAGCCTGAGTTTAGAGGCACTAAAACGTTACTGGAAGTAATATTTATATGAAGACAATTGTATTTAGCGTAACTCCTCTTGGGTAGGGTTCTGTAGGTGGTTGAAGAATGTTTTGCCTACATAAACGCTTCTAGGAAGCACCCGTGAGTCATAGTCAGTGGGTCTCTGGTTCTAGGAGAATGCAAGAGAGGCCGAGGACTGTGGTCAGCATTTACTCAGTCTCTCCTCTAAGTAAATGTTGCACACATACCTAAATGGTATCTGTTTGAAGATGCGCAAACGATTAGCTATTTGTAGTGTCAAATCATCTGTAAGTGTCCTCAGCTGTCTCTGGGCCTGAAATGAAAGGGAAATACGTGCTGAATAAATGTAGGGCAATGCTGTTTATGTTACCTTAATTACTAACAGGGAGACACATACTTTTGTATCTTCCTCTGGTCCATTTCTATAGAACTCTTAACTGAGAAGATTGGAAAGAGGGGGCAGGAGAGTGTGGAGTTTTAAATTCACAGATGGTAGCCTCTGGACAATAGAAGGGGGTGGGCTGGTTCTGGTGAAGACAGAATATCCTCTCCTATCTCCTTTTGCTCAGAGAAGTTTCCATGATAGTCTGTGGTTGTCACGAATTGGTGAAACTCCAGATTTCGGTGTTTTCTGTCTGCATTTCTGCTACTCTTTTCTGTCATCGACAGAAGAGTTATCTGACCATTCAGCATAATTCAATTTTACACTTGTGCCCACAGGACAGGAAGGCTCCTTAGTTCTTTCAAAGGGTTATATTTACCTGAAAATAAAGATGTGTGTGGTTCACTGAGACGGGCCTCACATCTCTTAGGATGCTTATTATAAAAAAGATGAGATACAAACATTGATTCTGGACATATTTTTCTTTTATTCAGACCTTTTATATAACTATTTTATTGATTCTAGTAATTTATAGATTTATCCTTTGGCATTTTCTCCAAATCACAGTGACCATGACTTATGATACTTTGAGTAACAATGTTACATGTTATTATACATTTCATACTGTTTTAAACTGTATTGTTCAATCACAAGAAGTTTCCCAGGTTGCATCTTTCAAATACCGTATGATCTCACCTATAAGTGGAACTTAATTAGTAAAACAAACATGTGAGCAAAATAACCAGAGACATTGAAATTAAGAACAAACTGACAGTAACCAGAGGGGAGGGGGGAGGGAAATAACGAGGGAAATAAGGGAAAGGGTTGCTAGTGAACATGTATAAAGGACCCATGGACAAGGCCAAACGGGGGTAAGGATTGAGGGTGGGTGGGGTGGGAGAAAGTGGTGGTGGGAAAATGGAGACAACTGTATCTGAACATTAATAAAAAATGATTAAAAAGAAAAAAAATTAATTAGAAAATTATTTTCTAAGGGTTCCAAAATATACCACTGAACTAACTTGTGATGGGGTGTTTAATTATTTTCCCATTCCTAGTCATTTTAGGGTGTCTCCGTATTTTACTGGTATAAATAACAGATTTTTGCACCTATTATTTCCTGGCTTTGGCTCAAAGGTACAAGTGTGAAGGGAAGCTACTGGTAAGGGGTATTACTGTTAGCGGAGGAAGATGTATGCCCTGCCCTCAATATACGCAGGAAGAGATAGCGAAGAGTAAACAAAGAAAGAAAATAGTCCATGGAGGTGGTACTGTGCCCGCTGCCGTGCCATGGTTGGCTGCTCTCCATCCAACCAGGGACGCTAAGCCACGGGGGCCTCTTTTGCAGAAAATTACTGCTGGCCTCTTGCAACTTCATCTTGTGACTATTCAAACACTTTAACTTGCTAAAAATATTATTTGCCATTTATACTCATGCCGCTGCCCATTTTACCTCTCTAATTTTATAGGCGATTCCCAAACTTTTATACTATGTTAATGGCATAAGTAGTATATATTTCTTGTCTTTATTCCTTTTACCATATATGAAGATGCCACACTTACTATACCTTCATCTACATTCCAGTGTTTTCTTAAAACTAAGTTATTAATGTCACATTTTTGAAACAGAGCCGTAGACCAGTAATCGTAGTACTATGCAACAGGAAGACACAAACGCATCTGGAAAAGTCGTTTCTGTCTCACTGATTGCCTATTAAAAGAATTTATTGGTTTGTAACCCAGAGGTTACTGACCTCTCCAGTTGTCAGAAGGAGCACTTCCCTTTAATTCTAAATGAAACAATCTGAGCCCTCATTACCTTGACCACAGGAAGGTTGGGCTTCTCCCATTTTCTCTTCCCCAAGGTCTCCGGGAATCCCTATAGAACACCAGAGTGCTCCCAGTTCATT
Organism: Micronycteris hirsuta; assembly: GCA_004026765.1. Lineage (NCBI taxonomy): Eukaryota > Metazoa > Chordata > Mammalia > Chiroptera > Phyllostomidae > Micronycteris > Micronycteris hirsuta. Next base: position 37,495 of record PVJI01014415.1, read on the forward strand.
CCTAGATTTCACTCACAGCTGGGCCAATGACCTTCCTCTGGCCTGCGTCTCTGATCTTTGGATAATCACTTATTATTGTTTCTTAACTGGCTTCCTCAATTACTTCAGTTCTCCCTACAAGCTTCAATTTAAATATGGACATAGGCGCCCTGATTAATACCCAAGCTGTGGCCATTAACCAAGTCTACTAATAGCCCTACGTATGAGAGGAGATTCAAACATAAAAAAGAAAGTACTGGATATTAGATATGAGTATTTCCAAGATTTTTAAGCTAATTTGAAAACTATTTCTCAATCTCAGCACCCTCCAGGGCATCTCTCCTGTTACCACCACCTAATTGCCATGTTGCATTGACCTTGTGCCCTGCAAGGGACACTAGGCCTGTCCATCCCTCCACAGCCCAGCAAAGGGAAACACACGCCCTTCTCCCACTCCACCACTTAGTTTTAGCCAACGTCCTAGTTACAAAACAAACAAACAAAAATCTGTACGTAGCCCTGGCTGGTGTAGCACAGTGGATTGAGCGCGGGCTGGGAACCAGACGGTCCCGGTTCGATTCCCGGTCAGGGCACATGCCTGGGTTGCGGGCCAGGTCCCCTGTGAGGGCCATGTGAGAGGCAACCATACATTGCTGTTTCTCTCCTTCTCTGTCTCCCTCCCTTCTCCTCTCTCTAAAAAATAAATAAATAAAATCTTAAAAAAAAAAAATCTGTACGTAAGCACCTTTGTCTATATGAAGCCTTCATGAATTTTAAAGAGCAGATTAAAAAAGACAGATTGATTTTTAAAACTTTATTAAGCCAAATCCCTATCTACAAGGAAATTTTTAAAAATACTCTATGAAATAAGTATTGATTCAAAGATGAACTACAACTACTAAAGAGAATATGAGAGTAATATAATATACGGCAGAACATAACAGTGTTACTCAAAGTATCATAAATCACAGTCATTGTGATTTGGAGAAAACTCCAAAGAATAAATGTGAAAATTATTCTTTTGGATGGGTTGAGTTTTATAAAACAAAATTTTTAAACTCTGCATATTTTCTTACATGCACTAAAAGAGTCCATAACCAAACTCAGTAAGAAGGGCCCACATTAGGACTCCTTCAGTGTTCTAGCACGGCACCTAGTTTTATTTTTTAAGAGAAGAAATAACAACAATTTTTGAAAAGCCTTCCCAAATAAGTTCAACACTTCAACAAGTGTTTTTCATAAAGATGAGAAGAAGCTCCAGGCACCATGTCTCTCTTGGGTAGGGGAAGAGTATATTGCCATTAAAAACAAAACATAAAACTTACTTTGCAAAAGAAAGGAAGAACAAGTTTCTTTGATTTTCTTGAATGTAGCACACACAGGACGTGGCGGTTTCTGAGGCTGCATCAGGAATGGAGAATAGCGGAGGACAGGAGTGCAGTGATTTCTTTCTCAGGGCCAGCCCTGTGAAAAACGCTGGCCAACTGTTAAGGCTTAGCAGGGCCCACAGGTGATCTGTATTCCAGGTTAGCCCTCTGGGGTCTGGGAGCATCAGCGTCTCCAAGAATTCATTTGTATTCAGCATTGGGGAGGGGAATCCATTGTTACTCAATGAACTGGAAAAAATAGACGCCATGGTCTGAGGGAGCATCCACAGTCACTTGATTTTGCAGGCTGCTGTTCTCAACTGAACCATTGGACGAGGGCACAGGGGTGTACTGGGAGCCCCTTGCAGAGCTGCAGCTCAGGGAGAAGTGGCCCAGTTGCTGGGTAACAGGTCCTGTCATAAAGGCAGGCTGGAGAGAAATGGGTGTTCCATCCCTGGTGTCAGAACTGAATGTGAAGTTGGCCTGAGGTGGCGCATCCAGATGGGTTAGGTACTTGTGATGTCTGAGTTACTCTCTGATGTGAAGACCCAGGAAATGGAAGGTATGGGAACAGTGCAGACTGAGCAAGCATCCGGTTGGGGGTGATGTTATAAGGAGCTGGGTAAAACCCATTCTTAAGAGTTGTAGTGGGGTCGTGGGGTCATAGGTCAAGGCTATACCCATGTCTCCATTCCTTGGCCAGGCCCATCCATTTTGTACAAATTTTCCTTGGTTCTGTCATTTCTTTGGACCACCATCAGCAAATTTGCCAAGCAATGGATCGGATGGGGCTGGTACCCCAGGGGGTGTCTTAATATATTTTCCATTAAAGTGGGTGATGATGGCTTCACACTTCTCTGTGGACTCCACCCTTGCAAAGCCCACCCCTCTGCTGGTCTCACTGGTGTCTTGAAGGATTCGAGTGGACATAACTTGGCCAAAGGGCTTCAGCATCCCCTCCAGTTCCTGCTTATCCATTGACAGCGGGAGATTTGATATGCATACATTTGTGGGGTCCTGCTCCTGCTGCTTTGCCAGCTGTGCCTGTACATCACTGGCTTTCAGTGCCGTTAAGCTTTCTGTGGAGCTGAAGGACTGTCCAGATCCACCACCAAGCCATAGCCTTTAAGTTTGTTTGTGGTCTTGTCCAGTAGGGCCTTATGGGAGACAGTCTTGCCATATGACTGACACAACTTGACAAGGTCCTGCTCAGTAGTGCCTGCATGCAATTCCCCGGATGTAGAGGTTGGTTTTGCTCAGCTGGTCATTTCCGTTGCTCTCACTGCTGCAGTTAGGGGTTCTGTTGCTTGGACTAGGTGGTGCCATCCGCTTAGACAATGACACATACGGCTTTTTGTTGTTCTTGTTATAGCCAAAAGTCTGGAATTCACAGCAGCATGTTCTCTTTAATGTTAGGGAGCTGAGAGAGAGGAGAGGGAAAGGGACAGGGACAAGGAGGGGAAAGAGAGAGAGGTAGAGAGAGAGAGAGGGAGAAGGAGAGACAGGGAGAGGAGGGGAGAGAGGGAAAGAGAGGGAGGGAAGGCAGGAGGAGGAGGGAGGTAAAAATTATTGTAATTAATAAAATAGCTAAGTAAAAGTTCCCCCAAAGAAAAATATGTCCAGAACTAAATGTTTTTAACTATTTACCCTAATAGATAATCAAAAGGTCTAATGTGGAAATGAAAGTTTTACAAAAAGATAATATTTAATGGTAACTTAAGAAATGTGGCAATCTAATATAGTTATCAATATACAAGTTATTGAATCTATTATTTATACATTTCTTCTTCAATCATGCAGTTGCCTTTGCATGTCTATGTCCCAGCTACAACATGGAGCACTGGGATACATCCATGAGCAAGACAGATGGAGTTTGTGCCTTCGTGGAGATTCCCACCTGTATGGTAATCTCCTGCACATTAAACCATGTGCATATCTAAATAATTACATGTCTAATTAAAACTGTGATAATTGCAGTGTATAAGGCATGGGCTACCTACACATGTAACATGAAGTGGGAGACAGTGGCACATTTGAGGAATTCATAAAAGGCCATGGTGCCTGAGTGCAGAGGACAATAGGAAAGTGAGTTAAAGGTGCCAAGGGAGGGAGGCCCTTGTCATGTGGGGCCTGTGACCATATTAAAGACTTTGACCTTTATTCTGAGAGCCATAGGAAGCCATTGAAAGGTTTTTATGAGGGTACCCTGGCTGGTGTAGCTCAGTGGATTGAGCACGGGTGGGGAACCAAAGGGTCCCGGTTCAATTCCCAGTCAGGGCACACGCCTGGGTTGTAAGCCAGGTCCATGTGAGAAGCAACCATACATTGCTGTTTCTCTCCCTCTCTTTCTCCCTCCCTTCCCCTCTCTCTAAAAATAAATAAATAAAATCTTTAAAAAAAAAAGAAATGTTTTTATGAAGGTTTAAAAAATGTAATAACAGGAAACAACCTATGTATTCAACAGAAAAGGGAATGCTTTAGAAATTATAACCAGAAATAAAATACTTTCATGTTGAAAAATGTTTACTCAGAAATTTTAGTGTCATGGGAAAATGGATAACTAAAGTAACATTTAATATTAAGTGTGGTATCAACTAGTTAATATATGTACATGAATAGAAAAAAAAACTAGCAATGGTAATCTGTGATTGAGGCTTTCAGTGAGTCTTTTTTCTTTAATATTTTTCTGTTTTTCCAGATTTTCAATGACAAGTATGTATTAATTTAAAAAATTTAGGAAAATAGTGTAAATAGTTAAATTTCTGATCCCATCTGAATTGGTTGCTTGTCATATAATTTACTTATGGGCCAAATAAAAGTAAGCTTTGTGGTAAGATTTTATTCATTTACTTTTTTAAAATTTAACTTTATTTGAATATGGGTGAGCCTAACACATACATGTATGTGTGTGTCTATGGGTAGTCCTGCTTTGTTTCACTTAACATTAAATTATGAATATTTTCATGTCATAAAATACCTTTCTAGAGCAAAGTCTCATTTACCGAATGGCGTTCTAACTTATGGATAGTCTATATAATCAATTAACCTAATCTAATGGTAGAACTACAAAAATATATAAAAATAAAAATATTAAAATATAAAATATATAACAATATAAAAGATTCAACTCCAAAGATTATATAATTGAACATATAGATAATTTTGGTTTCGAATAATGGCAGAAACTACAATAAAAAGATTCTTAGCTTTGTCAGCATAAGAAATGGAAATATTTACTATGAAAGGAAAATATAAAGCTAAAAGACAAACAGGAGAGAAACAAAGAAACTGAGGGAATTATTTGCAACCCATGTAACAGGTTAAAATTAACAGCCATAACTTACATGTTTATTAGAAAAAAAAGAAATACAGTAATTGATAAATAGGAGTTAGTAGGGAGTTTTCAATGGCCAAGAAAAACGTTTTCAACTTCAACATCAAAGATATAAAAATGCAAACTATAATAAACAAATATAACAACTCATTATGATGTTCATTTCACAGTATATACAACTATAAAATGATTTTGTTGTACACCTGCCACTAATATACTGTTATATGTCAATTGTATCTCTGCCAAAAAACCATACAAATGTATCTTGTCAAATTAAGTACCATGAAGACTCGTGAGGCCCAATGTGAACGTGGCACAAGGAAAAACTCTTACTAGTGGCGGGAGTGTAGACCAGCATAATTTTTGGCATCTACTAGCCTCCCCAAATATTTGTTAATTGAATAAAAATGCAAGAAAGTGAACTTCTAGGAATGTTTATTAAACAGTGGTTTGCGAGTAAAGAGGCAACGTAGTTCTAAGAAGGTAATTTGCGTTTTGTGTTAGACTAACCCCATAACCTTCTCTGACAGGGAGCCAGCCTGGTAGGTGAAGTAAATTCAAGAGACTCTGCATCTTCTCGCTGTCGGCAAGGTGTGTGACATTACCTCTCAAATATGCTCAAAACCGGTAGAGAGCAGTACAGCCTTCCGTAGATCTAAAACAGAGTTCTGTGGGTGTTTGCATTTACTGTCAGTTGTTGGACCTTATTCTAGTCCTATTGACTCTTCAGAGTCAAGTCCAGGGAATTGCCAAGCTGCCCAGGTGACTTTTAAATGCACAGAGATCTGAGCACCTTCGGGCTAGATGCCAGAAACATGATGGGAACTGATGCATAAGGAGATGCTCCTACTACCTGTATTCTGGGTCCCTGAAGACGTCCTGATAATAATTTCATCAGTGATTTGGATCATGATCTAAGGATTGTACCTTACGAATTTTCCCATATCGCAGAGCTGGCCAATACCGTCAGTGATTGTATCAAATACAAAGGATGGGATGGCTAGCCTGGGAGGAGATTTGATGGAAATAAAGGCAAGGTCATGTACTTACTCTAAATGTGACCTGCACAAGGCACAAGATAACAGAGACAGCTTGGTTTAGCAGCAACAGTTACTAACAGGTCACAAGGGCTTTAGTCAGTAGCTGTGTTTCAATATGAGTCAACATGGTGAATTAGCCGTGCCAAGGACTAATACTACTTTAGGATGCAATAATGCAAACAAAGTAATCAAAATACCCCCCAAAGGCCTTTATTTTGTGCCAATTAGTCCACATTGGATGTATTCAGGTTAGGTGCCAAACTCTAGGGAGGCTATTCATAAATGTATTTGTGTTTAGAGAAGAAAAAGTGACTTGAAATTATGCATATTAGGATACAATGGAAGGAGAGGGATTTTCAGCCTGAGATAGAATGGACAGGTATTGGAGAAAGGGATGCACAGAGTATTTAGTTTTTAATTTGCTTTTTTTTTGATTTATTGTTTTGTTGTAATAAAACTAATTTTCATTATTTAAAAAATTTTAAAAGTCTCACAGCATATGCTGTTCAACACTGTAGCATTTCAATCCACACACATAATTTCATATCCAGGAGTGCTGATTTTATACCCTGACCAGCTTAAGTTTTATAATATTTTCCAGATATGATTCTCTCATGTTTATTTTCCCAGATTAAATTTGCAACTATTCTGCCCTGGCTGGTGTAGCTCAGTGGATCAAGCACGGGCTGGGAACCAAAGGGTCCTGGTTCGATTCCCAGTCAGGCCACATGCCTGGGTTGCAGGCCAGGTCCCCAGTGAGGGACACGTGAGAGGCAACCACACATTGCTGTTTCTCTCCCTCTCTGTCTCCCTCCCTTCCCCTCTCTCTAAAAATATATAAATAAAATCTTAAAAAAAAATTTGCAACTATTCTGTCAAGTAAAAATAAAATCCAAGGTTTCGATTGGATCTGCATGGGATTTATAGATTAATTCAGGGAAGGTTGACATCTTTATAATACTGAATTTTCCTGTCCCGAA
>PVJI01014416.1:0-44252 GCA_004026765.1 Micronycteris hirsuta
GGGGGGGGGGGGGGGTTAGGAAATGATTAACAAGGGGAACACAGAAGATGTTTAGGGCAGTGAAACTGTACTATATGACGCCATAATGGTGGAGAGATGTCATCATACATTTGTCCAAATCCATAGAATGCTCAACACCAAGAGTGAACCCTAACGTAAACTATGGACTCTGGATTTTAATGTTGTGTCAATATAGGTTCATTGTTTGTAACAAACTCTGGTAGGGGATGGGGACAGTGGGGGAGTCTGGGCACGAGAGTAAGTGGGTACATGGGAAATATCTCTACCTTCCCCTCCGTGTTGTGGTGAATCTAAAGCTGCTCCCAAAATAAAGTCTATTTAAAAAAAAAAAAAATCTGCTAGAATCTTTATAGTAAGAATGTGCTTATCAATACCTGCTGATAACCAGGCCATTTTTCCTCCAAGCATTTGGTATCCTCTCAGTAAGACTTTTTTTTTTTTAAATGCTGGGTCCATGAATGAAGACTCTAATCAAGAGTTCCAGGACCACTAGTTTTAGTCCAGTGCTGAGGAATCGCGTTCTCATGTGCCGTTCAATCTCCCCACCAGAGAATCCGGGAGTTGTCTTAGGTCATCTCTGAGGTTCTCTGCAGCCGTACCAGTCTGTGAGCTGGTAGGGAAGGTTGCGAGCGGTGGTGTCTGACAAAAGGCAATATACAAGCTTGGCTCCAAAAATATGACTCCTGCTTATCTTTTTCCACCCCAGGGGATATGTCAAAACCAGTAACCATATTTTTCAAATAAAAATGCAGGGTTTATTATCTAACAAAGGACTTCTTTATATTTGAGGAGTTATCCGGGTTTCCTACTAGCACATATTCTCGAAATAGAAAATTTGGAAAGTTTAGAAATACATTTTTTTTAAAATGCTTGTGGCTGCTCATTCAGGAAAACCGCAAAGATATTCTGGTGGTTTTCCTTCCAATCTTTTTGAAATTGTTTGTTTCCAAGTCTATCTTCATCCCTAGACTGTGAATGCTAGGGGGTTTTTTTCTTACTTATTTTCCCACCGCCTGGAACTCAGTCAGTATTCATTAATATTTTTATTTATTGAATCAATTAAGTTTGCATGGTGAAATATTTTTAATTCCATATTTCTATCATGTATGGGACTAACAGGGCAAAGTGGTTGAAAACAGTTTCTCCCCATCAAGAATCAACTTTAGTCTGGGACACTTATCACATGCTTAGTTTTGAAGAGTTAGCTATTGAGATAATTTTTTTTTTAAGATTTTATTTTTATTTATTTTTAGAGAGAGGGGAAGGGAGGGAGAAAGAGAGGGAGAGAAACAGCAATGTATGGTTGCCTCTCACATGGTCCTCACAGGGGACCTGGCCTAGCAACCCAGGCATGTGCCCTGACCGGGAATCGAACCAGGACCACTGGGTTCCCAGCCCGCGCTCAATCCACTGAGCTACACCAGCCAGGGCCTATTGAGATAATTTTTAAAGATGGCAAGGGCGGGGTGTGGAGAGGATTACAGAGGCCATCGTACTTCCATAAGGAAAGCCAGGCCTCAGAATTCACAGCCTCTGGGTTTTCACAAAGAAGGTGGCATTAGTTGAGTGATCAAACTCCTACAAACACAGCTTTTGTTTCCTTCTTTTTGACAACTTTAATACTTTACAGCAGTTTTAGTTTCCACGAGAACATTGAGAGGAAGGTAGAGAGATTTCCCACTTACAACCTGGTCCCCACACAAGCATAGCCTCCCCCATCATCAACATCAGTCCTCAGAGTCACACGCTATGACCAAGTATGAGCCTACGCTGACACTTCATAATCACCCAAACTCCAGAGTTCACCTTAGGAGACTCAGCTCTTGTGTCATTTCATGTACATTGCATCCCTGAGGATCGAAAACCCTTATTTTCTCACAGAACCGGAAGTTTGGAGCTAGGCATTTTCAATGTTCAGATCAAAGAGCTCCGCCCTGTCATGACTGTGCCCGGGTCGCTGGGGTTTGCTTAGTCTTTCCCTTACTTTCTACATTCCCAGCATCACTTCTGCATTCAAGGCGGGATGAAGATGGGAAAAGGGAAAAGCCACATCAGCTGGTTCAGTCTCCTTTTAACAAAGGAACAAAAACTTCCCAGAGTTCACCCGAGTCCCGAGAAGACTTCCGCTTAGATCTCACTGCCCAGAATCAGGTGACGTGGCTATCCCCAGCTACAGGAAGGTCCGGAAACAGAGCTGCGTATACTGCTACTGCAAAAAAATTGAGGTCATGTCAGCATAGTGAAGGGGTGAATCGATCTCGGCATGCGAGTCCTCTCAGCCCCATTGTACAGATGAGAAAACCGGGACTCGGAGGAGCAGGTGCACTCGTATGGATGTGATGGACACAGAATTCGAAACGCACTCTTCTGCCTCAAAGTCTGTGGCAAGAATTGCAATTCTCTTTTTTCCTGCTCAGTCAGCACTGGACATGGAACCTTTCTGAGGGTCACGGGACTTAGCAATACTGAGAAACAAGCAGGGTCAACTCGAGTTGGGAGCCTGTGGAAGATAGCAAGCTTGTGTATGGGCTTCTGCTTTTTGTTATTGTGGGTTTTTTATTTTATTTATTGATTTGAGACGGGGCAAGAGAACAATTTGTTGCCCACTTATTGATGCATTCATGGTTGACTCTTGTATGTGCCCTGATCAGGGATCCAACCCACAATCCTGGTACATTGGGATGATGCTCTAAACAATGGAGCTGCCCGGGTTGCGTCTGGTTTTCTTCATTACAACATTCTAAAGGATTTTCTGGGGATAAGCTTAGGCTAGCAAAATTCAGGCAGAGGAGCTGTGGCCACCTGTGGGCAGTCACACCTCTCAAAAGCTCAGATGACAATAGAACATTGTCAGCCAGTCCCCCTGTAGACTGCTGGCCTAAAATGTGAGCTGCTGCCCTGGCTGGTGTGGCTCAGTGGATTGAGCGCGGGCTGGGAACCAGAGGGTCCCGGTTCGATTCCCAGTCGGGGCACATGCCTGGGTTGCGGGCCAGGTCCCCAGTGAGGGCCATGTGAGAGGCAACCGCACATTGCTCTTTCTCCCTCCCTTCTCCTCTCTCTGAAAATAAATAAATAAAATCTTTAAAAAAAAATGTGAGCTGCTGGGCAGAGAGGGGTGCATGGCAAAAGCTTGCTTTTAGAAGAAAAGTCCCTCAAGATCTCTTTTTTGAAACATCAGGGTTTTCCTTTGGTTGCTGAAACTTTTCAGGACAGAGCTTTTGGGGAGTTATAAGGGAATTGCAGAGATCAACACCCATAAAACCCCCTTTCACTGAACGGTAGACAGAACGCCTTGTGCGTGGCCCTGTGAGGAAAAGTTAAACAATGCTTGGACATTAAAAAAAATGGCGACTGCATGTCCTTTCAAAGTCACACTGAGCGCTGTCTACTAAGCCAAGGGCATTGAATTCTCAATGGAAGTGCATCTTCGATTACCTATTCACCATCGATTAGGGCCTGGACTCTACCAGGTTAGATGTTCACACATAGCTTGATACGTTACAAAGGAGATTTTGTCCATCAGTGGAATTGTAAATGATGTGTTTGGTTTAAAAAAAAAAAAAAAGGATAACCTCAAAGGTTACAGTTTTATCGCCTTGTAGGACACTGAACGGTTTTGTATTGACTTTGACCTTTCTTTAACATACTGGACATTCTTTTTAACTATATATATGTCTGTCCTATATGCTTGTCTCCTCATTAATGAATTAAATGTCTTTGATACATGCCCACCATATATTTGTATAAAGCTTGTGTTTCAAGCTTTTTGAAGCTTGCCTTGCCAGGGCCGTGGTAGCAATGTGAAGATTATAAAGTACAAAGAGGAAAAGCGCTCTGGGAGTACATATGCTACTGAACCTGCCCCTTGCCTTCAGCTCTTCATAAATACCGTCTGGAAGCCGCTCCTCACAGGGTGTTGATATTGGATTCCAAAACAAAATCAAAATAAACAAAACCATGTAAAATGAGAAAGCCCTAGGCCAACAAATGGCTGAACGGAGAAATTACAGTTTTAGAAATGAAATGGAATCTGGTGGTGGTGCTTCCAGAGAGCATCCTTTTGCTTCTACATTCTGTCTCTCTGCAGTTACTTGCTTTCTTTCCAAGCCCAAGGCCTATTTTTAAGGGCATGTGCATCGATGGGATTTCTCATGCAAAAGAAAACAAGCCGCATCACGTCTATATTTTCTGAATGCCCACAGCCCTCTTTCCCTTCTCCAGGGGAGCGGGCACACACTACGAAGACCCAGACGCCAGTGCCGTCTCGAATGGACACCAACTTCAAACAATCTTTACTTGTCCCATTTGACGCCTCCAGTCCACTAATGGGGACTGCATTCTAGGTTCTAGAAACCATCACTTGGGATCTAATGATAAAGAATTGCAATTGTATTTATTTTCATCATCTTGGTAGTGGAACCAACAGTCTGGGGACAGAGAAGAGTATTTGAGAAATAGACAAATTATGTCCCACTAATTATCATCTATGTGCATATAAAAGAGGGTACTTGTTTGAGGTGACCTTTTAGTTCGGGCACTTCTCCTGATACTTTGTTTCAACAGAGATTATTGAAGATGCCATGTGCTGCGTTGGTAAATTTGTTATAAAAATAGTAATTGCCTAAACCACATCATCACATGAGTTCCTGCAGTCCCTGACCTCATGTCTCCACTGCTAGCACAGTTGCATGTGGGCAGGTTGGAAGTGGCAGATCAATTGGAATAACTCCATTAGTGATATTCCTCCCAGAAAAACACCTAACCCTGAGAATTCCAGGGTGATGTCCACCAAATGCACCACAGGAAAGGGCTCCAGGACAACCCATGGCAGAGTTCTGTTATGTGTGCCATGTGCCATTTACAAATGCCTATAAATAGTAAATGCACATGACAATGTTGTCATTTATGTCTGCAATGCACTTATTGTCTCTGTCACATTCTAGATCTTCAAACAATTCACCTTTCATTCAAAGAAAAACACTATGAACTATAGACATAATGACAAGACATTTTTAGCATTGGTGTTGCTTAGTATAAAATAATACTTTAGGGATTATGTTATATTCTTAGATGCCAACTGGTAGGAAGTCACATATGAATCAGAAAGTCTTTGAGCCTTGGCTGGTGTGCCTCAGTGGACTGAGTGCCAGCCTGCAAACCAAAAGGTCACTGGTTCGATTCTCAGTTAGTGCACATGCCTGGGTTGTAGGCCAAGTCCCCAGTGGGGGGCGTGCGAGAGGCAGCCAATCAATGAATGTCTTGCACATCGATGTTTCTCTCCCTCTGTTTCTCCCTCCGCTCCCCTCTCTCTGATAAATAAATAAGTAAAATAATAAGTAAAATCTTAAAGAAAGAGTTTGAATTATGTTTGTTTGAAGGCAATGGATTAGCTGTTTTTTCCCTGATATTCTCTTACTCATTGGTCAAATTCTAATTCTGACCCTTAGTCCTTGGTGCTCACTCCATTCTCTCCCTTAAAGGTGGCTCAGAGGGCTCAGGTTAAGTTTTCTCAGTGCCTTAAAATATCCCTTGTCCCAATAGAGAGACTAAAAATATTTACAAATATTATCATTCATATATTTGGGAAATATTTGAAACATCAAGCCACTCGCAACGGTGTCAAATGATTCCCACAAAAAACATAAACTCTCTCATCTGCCTGTTAAGGTACTGTTCCCATGGATTTGTGCAGCGCTTCCTCCTTTCATCTAGAGACATAAACATTTCCAGTTTCTTAGGCTTCTTTATTGAAATGACTATGTTAGTTCTTTTGTTTGCTTTACTGATGTAGAATGTAATCATTGTGTTCCCAATATTCTTTTTTTTTTTTTGAGAATATTCTCCTTACCCATTAATGACTTAAGATAAGATAGCGCTGTGGTTTGTTACATATCCCCTGAGGTATAGTATTCTGAAAAATAAAAGTCCAGTTTCAAAACCAGCTGTTGGCCATGTTTTTCTTTAAGTGGGAGAATTAATTGCATAATCATCTTTGGCACAATCTGTGACTCCTTTTGCGATGTCATTCATTATATGATTCAATCAAGACAAATAATGGTCTGCCTCCTTTTCCCATAGCCACCTCCCATGCAGAATAAAGTCACCAAGAGCTGTTAGATCAAAATGATCCAGGAAGCAGGTTTTTGGGAGAACTTCCCACTTGCCAGAATCTCCTAGCAGCCTTTCTTTCCTAATGCTGTAAGATGAAAAGGTAAAAACAAAACACTTCATGCTATTATTGAAGCCTTCTCTGCTCTAATTGAATTTGTGCTGCAATAAATTCAACTTTCATGTCTTCTAAAGAAGCAGCAGAGCTTGGCATTCGATTTAGAAACCTGGAACAGGGTTCCTTCGCAAGTCTTCTCCCACACGAAAGGTTCGCCTGCCTTTCTGTTCATATGGTTTCTTAGACTCCATACTTCTTAGGTTATTTGCTTTCACTCCCTAATGCTTTGGATCTATACAGATCCATGGAAGGATTCTTTCACTGTGAAACTTCCACATAGTATATGAGGTCTGTTCAGAAATTATCCAGCCATGTACTATGAAAAATAGAGACACTTACTGAAGAAGATACAAGAAACATTGTACATAGGACAATGACACCTCAATGACCTTCAGAGGAGGCACCTTGGGACGTCACACAGTTCTCCCAGTTGCCATCCACTGCCCTGTCGTATTTTCCTGAATTTCATGCATGGTCTGAAATCTCTTCCCTTTCAAAGGTGATGTTACTTTTGGGAAAAGCCAGAAGTCACAGGGTGCCAAATCTGGGCTGTAGGAGGGCTGAGTCACCTGGGTGATTTGACGTTTCGCCAAAACTCTCTGCACCAGACGTGATGCATGAGCGGGCATGTTGTTGTGATGAAGCTGCCAATCACCAGTTGCCCATAGCTGTGGCCTTCTGAATCGTCCAAATGGTTTCCACAGAGGAATGTTCAAGCTTCATGCAAAATTCAATGCAGATTCATTGCTCTACTAGCTCGGTCATTTTTAATGTGACGGCCACACAGTACGCACGCTCACTCAATGGCATCTACCACCCCCACTGACTGGTATAATGAAGTCATCTTTGTTCATGTATGTGCATTCCAGTCCACTCTGCTTCGCTGGTTACATTAATATCAGGCAAACCATTCTCATTATATTAACAATGGCTGGACTTTTTCTGGACAGACCTCGTATGTTTTGTTTTCCATTTTCTAAAATGATCAAAGACACCGGCTGCATTCAGAGTTGTGTACTGGACCCACTTCTCCACGAGTTAGCTCCTCTCATATTGTAACCCCTGAGAGGGCAGGCACTGCTTCCATCTTGCTGCCGCTGTACCTCTAATACGTCATGCAGTGCCTGGTATGTACTAGTGCTCAATATGCATCTGTTCCGATAATGACATCAATCCCTTTTCCTAAGGATGACGTATAGAGGATAAGCCACTCATTTGTTGAAAGCATCTCAAAGTGCAGTTAAACTTAGCTGGGCCAGGGTCCATAGACACGGTCTGGAGAATTTTTTTGTGCCCTAAATCCTGGTGGATACGCACTGAAGGCTGTGTGCATTCTGCTCGGAAAGGGTTTAAATGCACACGTAAAAAAGGGTCAGCTGACGCCCTGGCTGGTGTAGCTCAGTGGATTGAGCGCAGGCTGGGAACCAGGAGGTCCCGGTTCGATTCCTAGTCAGGGCACATGCCTGGGTTGCAGGCCAGGTCCCCAGTGGGGGCCATGTGAGAGGCAACCATACATTGCTGTTTCTCTCCCTCTCTTTCTCTCTCCTTTCTCCTCCCTTCCCTCTAAAAATAAATAAATAAAATCTTAAAAAAAAAAAAAGAGTCAGCTGACAATTTAGAGATCAGAGCCTCCTTTCTCAATGGTCCATGAATGACTATCTGTGAAGAGACATGCCAGGATTGAGGGCCCAGAAAGGGTGCTGCCTGAGTGATGGGGAAGGTTGGGGAAGGTGGGCACCTGAAACACTGGTTGGCAGACTCCCTACGAGGGCCATGGGCGGACTGTGAAGAGCTGGGGTCAGAAAGTTGAAGAAACTCTATTGAGGAAGAAAAAGTGGGGAGATAAAGCTTATTCAGCACATACTGAGAGCAAGGTTCGGGGGGAGGGCCCGCAAGTTAGGAGTGGTGTTTAAGGAAAGGAAAAGGAGCGCTGAAACTGAGCCAGCACTGAGGGGTCCCAAGCCAAAGTGTCTTTTTTCCAGTTACCAAGAAAAGCGAGTCCACAGCCCTAGACTTTAAGTGCAGAGTAGACAGGACAGAGAATTAGCAAGAAAAAAAAAGGAAATATAATTTAACTCGTCACACTTTTATTGAACATCGACTTTGTTTGACCCAGGCTAGGACCTAGGAATATAGTAGTGACATGTCCCTCATGGAACTTGTCCTAAACTTCCAAATCTGGGAAAAGAATGACTAGTGCTTCAAACTGAGCTGAGCTAAAAGGCTTATTAGCTGTCTTGTATACCCCACGATTCTCTCATACAAGAGCCGTGGTGCTCAACTGGGAGCAATTTTGCCCATATATGAAGACAATTTAGGTTGTCATAACTAGGGGGCAGGTGTTCCTGGAACCTAGTGGGTAGAGACTAGGGACATCGCTAAGCATCCTATGTTGAGCATGACAATCCCCCCCAACAAAGAACGAGCCACCAAAAGGTCAATAATGCCGAGGCTGCTATAGAGCAAAGGGCTTGCGCATTTTCAACAGCTGATCACCCTTGTCCACGGCTTCCTGTTCTGCCTGACACATTATGGGAATGAGGGTTGCTACTGCAAGAAAGGCAAATGAGGGAGAGAAAATGCTTGATTCCCTGGGCAAAGTTTTTAGAGGCGGGATTCCACGCACTCCCCTGGGCCCTGGTCATGGAAACTTACCCAGGTTGCAATGAATCCACTCTGGGATCTTTGTGTTTGGGGTAAATTTCATCAGAAGGTGTACTCGGGGAATACCAGCACATTTAAAATTAGGTTAAGCCACACATGATCAGAAGAACAGAAGGGCCAATCTGGTACAACAGACATCATGTAACTCATCCTGAGCTAAACAGAAGTGGCGGTCTCACTGTGGATGTCCCTGCCTCCCCCTAGAAATGCCGCGAAATGAGTAATCAGGGGCTCTCCATGTCACCTCTGCCCAGGGGGACATTGAAGGGCAAAGTGAAGTGCCTACAGTTTGAACTCCAGTTCCTTATAGGCCAAACTTTCTCATCTGTATTTGAAGATGCCGTGTTTCTCTTTCAGTCAACTTTCTTCAAAGCCTTAAGTCACTGAAAACGAGTAAATACTTGCCAACTGTATGTACCTTCTTTGTTCCTTTTCAGTTTTATGAATTGGCAATTTAAGAGACATTGAACAGTTTGGCCCTTATAACATTGCAGATTTGCTCACTTAGAGCTCTTCTTGCCCTCCCCCCCCTTTTTATTCTTTCCTCCAGGACACTGTGCTTTTATTGTTAGGCCACCCACGGACATCCTTGATCCTACGGGGTATTGTGACAGGAACTTGAATTCTTGGGAGCACTACCCCACTTTCAGAGAAGGGCTGGGGAAAGGTCAGAGCCAAGGAGGTGCAGATGTCGGAGATCTGAACACTGGTGGGAGCTCTTCAGCTGGGCCACAGCTGCTGCCCTCACCCTCCCTACCCCCTCCTGCCTTCTGACAAAGCCTTTGAGTCCCAAGGCCCTTTCAAAGGCACCACAGAGCTAACTACGCTCCTTCCTTCCATCAGGTGTGCAGGCGGAGTCCACCGAGCCTCTTGCCAGGGGTGTGGACATCCTTCCGAATTCCATGGCCGGTGCCACCCCCGTCCATTTCCCCGCCTCTGACCAGCACCGGCAATGGTTCTGAGCCAGTGGTACTTTTGAGGAGTTCAAGGGCTGTTTCAAGAGAGATTATGATTGAGATGTTTCTTACTGACCCATTCCCCAGATAAAATCTTTTGGCAGAAATAAATTAATTTTATGGGGTCACAAAATGATATTCTGGTTAATAAACATACTCTGTGTCTCCAGTCTGTCAGATGGACAATTAGGTCACGGTTTACTGAAGCCACACAAGAAGAAACCCAAGAGAAAATCCTATGCATCTTGTTTTAAGTTAGTGCTACTAAGGGGAAGAATAAACAAATCAGGTGTTTGGAGAACATTCATTTTGTAACTTTAGAGAAGTTCTTACAGCTGCGGCAGTTGGGTTAATGGGCAGGTACGTGTATGGGGACAGTGGCAGGGAATCAATGCTGACGTGCCCGATGTGAAAAGAAATATGCAAAAGAAAAGTAAGCTTAGAATATCTAATGAAAAGGAGAATGATGTAGGTCCAGAAAGTGTACGTGCATTTTACATGTTACAAAGATACAGTCTACATTTAAAAGAGCTTGTGGGCTATGCATGGAATTCCTGCATGGGGAAAAAAGAATCTAACTTGTAGCTATAATATATACAAACCAAAGGGCTAAAGGTCCTTGCCACAAGTCCGTATTACCATCATTATTACTAGAATCAAAGCACATGCTTTAGGAGCTTTCGGTGAAATGAACAGGTCAGAATATGTTCCTTTGAGAAAACTACTACCTATGCTTCCAAACTCTTGCTATGAATATGGTCAGGCTTTGGAGCTAAAATAAATAAATGCAAGATGAGGGTCCACTAAAGGATTTCAAATAAATAGGAAACTTAGCTACTTGAAATTGACACAGGAAGCTGATGGTTTCACATTCACAAACTAAACAACCGTAGGAAATGAGAATGAATTATAGACTGAAAGCTAACATAAGAAAACATTTGGAGAACACTCAGAACAGTTCCCAGTGTGCAGCTTTAGTTTCCTTTAAAGCTGCCATCATAAACGCAGGAAATCTGGAAGTCGATTCTACATCTGAGTTTTAACATTACAATGTATGAGAATGTTGCCTTTGGCTGGGCTCACGTGACTTTAACAGAGAGGTCAGCTAACTCTGGCCCGTGACAGAAGTTCTGTCTGCTGCCTGGTTTTGTACAGGGATCTGAGAATGGGTTTTACTTTTTTTTCTTGGTGAAAAGAAAAATCACAAGGAAAATATTTTGTGACCCATGAACATTCATTGAAATTCTAATTTCAGTGTCTGGAAACAAAGTCGGTTTGGAACACAGCCCCACCCAGCTTCACATACCGTCTGTGGCTGCCTTTGAGCTACAAGGGCAGAGTTGAATCCTTTCCACAGAGACCCTGTGGCCCGCAGAGCCGACAATATTTACTATCTAGCTCTTGACAGGAAACGTTTGCCAACGCTTCGTCTACTATGCAAAGATCAGCTTGCTCTGAAAGTAAAAATACAAAAAAAACCACTATGGAGAAAAAATTGCCACGTTCATGAGCTGATTTTTTTTTTTTATGCTGGACCTGAACCTGTCCTGCGTGTTCATCCCCACTTCCACGACAACGCAGATTAAAGAGGGCTACCCTCCCTGCCAAAACCTTGCCATTCTTTCTGCCCCGTACTCTGTGAAAAGCTCAGGTGTGGTTTGAAAGTCTATGGAAAAGTTGAAAGTGGTTCTTCTTTTAGCTGGTTTGGGTTACCTAGGTTACGCAAGGCCTGCATTGTTGAAATATCTGCGTGAATGAAAAACAAATGTACACGGAGAGGGAGCAATCAGTTTGCAGAAGAAAGAGGAATGTTCTTTTCGGTGGCGCTCCCCTTTGGGGATGAGCTCCCTGGTGTTAAGTGCGGGGAAGAAAATGGAGGGACTTTTCTGCGTCCAAGTGGGACCTCCAATCGTGCAGCAGACTAGGAATTTTGATTGATTGTGAGCTTTGGCAAGATTTAGGGCTGCGTGTCTGTACTGCTACTGTGAAGATCGATGGGCATTTTGGTAATGGGCTGCCATGTAACTGCACAGTGGTGAGAGAATGATAACTTTGAGGATTATCCCCATGATACGTTTTGTGATTCTTCTGCACACTATTTTTTCTTGAATTCTGAGGAAAATTAGCACCAAGGCATCAGAACTGCCAGAAGTTGATACAACTAGTCATAAAGCTTTGCTTGCAAGTGGGGGCTCTGTGGGCCAGCAGCATCAGAATCTTCTGGGAGCTTGTTAGAAATACGCACTCTCAGCCCGACCCCTCCCAGATCTGCTGAGTCAGAATCTGCATTTTAGCAGCATTCCCAGATCTTCAGAACAGGCTTTAATTATCTAGAAGCACTACCGCGGACATTGCGCAAGGCTGAGGGTCTTCGAGATCCAGTTTCAGGTTCAACTGGCGCTAATTCATTGGAGACCTTGGGCAAATTCCTCACCATCCTTTCGCCCCAGTCCTCTTCTCTCGAAAGTGGAGCTAACGTTACTTGCCGTACTTTTTGAACAAAATTCTCACTGTCATATGAGATCATGAACATGAACCTGCTTGAAAGAGTTTTAGACTCTTCTTTTATTATAAGACATCATGAATGGTAACGGCTGACATCTACTGAAACTTAACCACGCGTCCTGCTCCACGCTGCCTTCTGAAGGGGAAGCTTTCCGTTCAGTCTCACGAAAACTGTATGACAGTAGAGATATCAATCTTCCCTGATGCACATGGAAACTGAGCCATAGAGAAATCAAGAGGCTCACCCAACGTGCCACATCTTGTTAGTCCCAGAAGTGGAATTTGAGCCTCTGGGCTATGTTCTTCCCCCTGAACGATGCTGCCTCTAAAATACGATATTGAAAGTGGGAACGGATGAAATGATCACAGATGACATTCTAAAAACCACTGCACCGTGAGAACAAAAGCATAACGTCTCTCAAACTGTTTTTTAATATATGAAAAGGGAAGACAAATTTTAAAAAAGAAGTCCCCAGGAGATTCATGGCTTGAAGACCCAGAGCACACAAACCAACTTAAATGTATTCTCACAAATGGGGGCCAACTGGCTTGGTCTGTGCTTCTGCTTCTAGTGGGTCACTGTGAACCCAATGACTAGCACACGCAAGACTGCTGTGAGATTTCCCAGGTTCCTCTCTATCGAGACCCATCGCATCTCTTACATGCGAAAATGAGTAGATGGAGTCACAAGGAAGGTCAAGTCTGAAGAGGACAAGTTTACACAGCTGACCCTAATCTGACCATTTATTTCTAAAATGTTGGAGGCATACAGATGTTTTGTACATTCTGATCCCTTTGGCAGTGGAAACGTAAAGCTTTCAAATAGTTCTAAACCAATGTGCTCTAATTCGGAGACCTCTCGAAAATCCCCCACCTTCTTGGCCTTGAGCTAATGTTTATAGCTTGCTTACTTTGTGTGGGAAACTATTCTAAGAGCTTTTCAAATATGAACTCAAATATTAAGCCTCTCCCTAACCCTTCTTGTCGGGTGTTATTATTATTCTAGATTATGATTTAGATTAATTACATTCTTATTTCACTGAGGAGGCCCAGAGAGGCTGATTCTCTTAAGATCACACAGACAGCATTGGGTAGAAATGGATCTCAAATTGAAGCAGTGGGCCCCTTAAAGAGTCTACAAGGAAACCTGTGTCCCAGGGATCTCTTTTCTTTTTCCAACTTTGACTTTAATGAGATTTTAAAATATTTTTTTAACCTAGAATCTGGAGGCTGCATGGGTAAAACATTGGTCTTTCATCTAAAAAAATAAAGAGCATTTTCATAGCTGTGAAGAGTTCATGGGCGTAAAGAGTGTGTGGACTAAAGCGTTGCACCCACATTTTTAGTCTTATTCTCTAGAGACATGCGCAATGCCCAGGGTAGCTCCACCCCCCATTCGTCTGGTTACAAATGTCAGAAGAGCTGGGGTTGAGAAACCCTGTTCTATGGGAATAAGAGTCGATAGCATTTAGTGAGTACTAGTTAAGAATATACACAACAAATCACAGACTAGAGGAGAGGGCGCTGGATATTAGATGTGATGGATAAGGGGACAAATAGTTACAAAACCATGAGGAACATGCTGGAATGAAAATTGTGCAGGGTGCTTAAAGGTACACGGGAAGGACAAGTGCCAACACCTTCGACAGTGACGCCAGGGCTGAGTCACAGAGACTGGCAAGTTCCCTGGCAGATAAGAACCTGTGGGACAGCGATAGAGCAGTGTGGGGCTTGGGTTTTGTTTTACTTTGCTGCTGGCTTTTAGGTACCTTTTTTAGCTCTGGCATGCCTCATAACCTGCCTTCTGCCTCAACCTCCGAGGCATTCCCTTTCTCACCCTTAAGGAGATAAATGGAAACTTCTGGAAAACCCAATTGCAAGCTGAAGTGGAACTGTGAACTTGTCAATTGCAGAAAAGCTCTATGCAAGGTAAAAGCCTCAGCAGGATGTGATCAAAAGCAAATGAACTGTCAGACTGTCGGATCCTAGATTAGGATAGAGTATTCTGACTCCGTAAAGTGGCGGTTGATGTCAAAGCTCTGATTTATCTGGGACCATTAAAAGCTTTGAGGGAGCAAAATACTGAGGTACAGAGCTAAATGGTAATAATGTGAGAAGCATCTCCATTCTTACAGTTAGTTTTAAGAGCAAATGGATGAAAAGATGATTGAATCCTCTGATGCTAACCATTCTCCATTATTCAATTTGGTTTTCACCCTCCGAAGGGAAGAGGTTAAGCCAAAGGGGTTTAGAGGCTAAGCTGCAAATGGAACATGGACAAGCATGTGGCTAACCCACCTCAGTGTCGCCATTATGACCTGCTTTATTCATTGTTGCAAATACAGCGTTCTCTTCAGCAAAAGTTTACATTTTCAGGCAGAAATCTTGGGGTTCCAAGGTTTCTCACTGTTTGCAAAAACAGAGGAGAGGTCATTTGCCACATGGGTCTTCCTCAAACCAAAGCGATCTTTGGAACCTTCCCTCCCAACGTTTAATTTCAAAGCTGGAACAGTGAAGGAGTATGTATCTCTGGGGAAAGGGGGAGCCTGTTTGAGTCAAATTGAATTCATCATTATCATGAAACCCAGTGCTCCCACCTGGGTTTAGTGCTCTTTTGAGGGTTAGGATGAAGGGGGTTGGTGAAGAGGCTGGGAGAGAGAAGGCATCACCACCCATTCTTCACATTGCCCCTACTTCTGGGAATTTGGGTCAATGTAGCTGATTTTCAGTTTGCACAAACACAGTGGCCTGTGCAGATGGATTGCTGATGAATCGGTTTCGTATTTAAGCAGCATTTCTGCATGGGAGACAGTTTCTTCTTTGTGGGCAAGGAATGCATCAACCACGTGCTTGAAAGCCCTTCTGCCTTCTCCCGGGATTAGTTCTGCATCTGTCAGAGAAAAAGTGGTGGGCTCCCGAGACCCACGGGGCCGCTGCAAATAATGTGTCCTGAAAACAGTGTCACAAGGCAACAGAAACCAGTTCAGAACATTACGTTATGTAAACTCATATTTAGAGCCTGTCTACTTTTAATTTAGGGGAAGTTTGCTTCCAAGTATGAGGGAATGGCTTTAAAATGAGACCTTTTACTCCCAGAGATCTTTGCAAGTTCTTGGATTTGCTGGAAGTGAGGCAACGTGAAGACCAACCAAATAAACACATTGGGACTCCTCTAAAGTGCTGCCAATGATCCGCTCTCCCCAGCTGGGAAGGACAGCCATGAGCACAGAATAATCTGGTTCCCCAAGCACCCCAGCCTTCCAGGCCCAGGTTTTCCTTTAACATCTAAATAAAATAGCCCAGGGCTCATCACATGCCCCGCAGGAAGTCTTGCATGCATTCTAACATTTCTGAGAACTCCCAGTGAGTGACTTCCCTCCTTTCCTGGCTCCCAATTCTAGCCCCAGGCTCAGGTCCTGGGGGATCTTTCTCATTTTAGGTCATTTTTAGGCTTCTTGAAACGTGTGACATGGCCAGCCACCATTCTGTTCACACAGAGACCTTTGTCCTAGCTCCACATTTTCTCTGAGTCCTAGAGTTCCCAAATGCACGGCTTAGGAACCATGAGGGAAAGGACAGGAAATGACTTAAAGCTGTTACTACCCAGGCAAGCTACTTCCTTGTCTCACCCCTTCCACCTCAGACCATGCAGGCGGCACCATTTCCTCTATCTGGGGCTACACCTCTAGCCACATGAAGTCTGGGTCAAAATTCTGAAAGAACAGGTTTTCTTTAAGTGCTTTATTTGTTCCCTATTTTGATCACAGCCTTAAAGAAAGGAAAGACCGCCACAAAAATCCTGCCACCTCTTTTCAGATGAACCCCCAGGGATCGGTAATTAGACGCTCAAAGAAATGAAAGGTTCTATCAGTAATCAGTCAAACCCAATAGAATGTAAGTTTCCGAAGGATGGGAATTTCAGTCTGATCTGTTTAAGGTTGCATCCCCAGCACCTTGTAACATGACTGGCGTATCGTTGTGCTCAAAAATATGTTAAGTGACTGATTGGATGAATAAACAATTGAAGAGTAGATTTATAATTCATTTGTTTGAGGATAATCAATTCAGCTACTAATCTGTGCCAGGAACTGAGATGTGGACTTCACAAAAATGAAACAACCCTGACAACACTTGCCCCAGATGAGCTCTAGCTGAGCAGAGAAGATAAGACACACACACAAATTTCTTTAGTCAAAGAGACCTTGGAGGTTGCACGACAGAAGCCTGGACAAACCCTGGCCAATCTGGGTAGAACAGATGGGGAAGGAGGCTCTTAGGTTAGATCAGAAATCTATGGAGTAATCAGAATCCCTCTTACCACACAGGGATTTCTTCCATGTTATAAAGATAACACTAATAATCCCTTTAGAGCCACATTTTCTAAGTCATTAGCATTTGTACAAATGTTACATCCTTTGAAAGGTTCAGTGGATATTCAATGACTATCGATACTTTAACTATTGCTTTCCACATTAGAGCTTCAAAAATAAGCTGCACTGTATTAGTCCACCGAATAAATACTTTTCCCCAAAGCAAAAGGCAAACAGACACGTTCATAAGAAATTGAAAACGTCTTTAACCAGTCTAACCTTCCGCCCACAGAGACAACGCTTCTATAAAATCATAACCACCCTTTTCTTGAGGTAAGGAGATTGTTCTGGTTCATCGGGTGGGGAAATGGACACTCCTCCGTATTGACTTGCTAAGTTTAAGCAGCAAAGCACAACAATTCAGAGAAGGGAGGCAGTGACCTCTGCTGCTAGACAATTGGGGGTCAGTAGAACCCCTGATCCTGTAGGCCTCTGGGAATAATTAATGGAACGGCTTCCTTCCTGTCCCAGTTGAGCTCCAATTGCAACTGGTCTTCATCTCTTGCAGAGGGTGAAAGGAGAGGGCTAGGGGTGCGTTCTAAGGAAACTACCAGCAAAAAGGGGGCAGAACTCTTAGGAGTGGAGCCTGAGGTAAGGACCTCCAGCAAGTCCTCGTGATAGGCCCGCCTGAGAGGAGGCCATGTCTTCTCCCCATCAGATATTGCCTCGGACCAGCGGCTGCAAACTGGCTTCAAGCAAGACGAGCCAGTCCCCATCCTATGGAAAGTTTTCTAAATATACCTTCATTCCTTTTCATACGGGTATAGCAGCTTACATTTTCATAGGCATTTTAAGAAAATACAGATACACGTACAGGAGAAAATAAAAATCAGCTATAAATTAAACCCCACTGTAACCTGCACTAACTTTGAGTGTCTTTCCTTCCACTTTTACTTCTGTGCGTGATTTTTTTTTCCTTTTAAACAACACAGACCATTTTGTACATACTGCTTCTTATTCTTTGCTTTCCTCCGTTAGTAATGCCACTAGCTGCCGTCTGAGGAGCCTGATGATATATGAAGAAAGGGAAGAGATGGTTAACCAGGGAGATGAGCAGATGTTGGTAAAGGGAGCTCAGGGGTGACCATCGCCTGGCATCTCAGAGCCCCCCAAGAGAGCCCAACCTCAGGGGACACAAATGAACAGATCTGTGTCAGAGAAGTTTCAGCCACAAACACCCACCAACCACGCCCTGGGCTCTCCACTGGCCTCCTGATTCAGGTTGCTTCCGTAAAAGTCAGATCACTGCCAGGTCCTTCTCCCCTGAATGTCAAGTGTCATTCACAGTCAGACCTTCTCAGAATCATAAGAGGTATGCCTGGAAGAATGGACCAAGACACACTTGACATATTTATAACCTTCCAGACTTTCCGTAAGGACACATAGAGACATTTTCTGAGGTGGCAGAAATATCACAAAGTTTACTTTTAAAGAACTATAACTCACTATTCTTTATTCCCCATCTTATCATTTGGAATTAATGGAAAATATGGGGTATCAACCAAATCTACTCAAACAAAGCCATGTACAAGCGAATCCTTTTAGTGTTTAATAACAGAATATGATTAATCAAAATATATTAAATATTATAAATGCTTAAGTCGCTAAGAGCTTCCAAGGCCTCCAAAAGTCTATCCTCCCCTCCTTTTTTTGCCAGTTGGTTATTTATTAAGCATCACCTTATTAAGTGGAGATTTGAAGACATTTTTCCTGGGTTTTTTTTTGCCCTACATAATGCAATAACATAGTCGTTATATGGGGTGGGCAAAAGTAGGTTTACAGTTGTAAGTACACAAAACAGTTATTCTTGTACTATTATTTGTCTACCATGTACTGTTTATGTTATTTGTCTTATTATTATTATTATTATTATTATTATTATTGCTATTATTTCATATCCTTACTTATGATTTATCTTTCAGGTAATGATGGCTGGTAATTTAACATACTTCTGCCCACCCCTGCACAATAATTATGAGAAAGTATTTTATCAAAGTGTGACTGTTGGGAAGCAGTGAGGAAGAAACAGAGCTGCGAGAACATGGAACTGAGTCGTCATTAGTACATTTTTGTAAATAAGAAAGAGAGTGAAAGTAGTTGAATGCCTATCGTTTTCTAGGCAGTGTTCAAAGTTTTAACTCATTTAAGCTGTACAACATTATAAGACAGATCATATTAATATACCCAATTTAAAGATGGTAAAACTGAGGCACAGAAAGGTTAGGTAACTTAACCATCTTCATGAGTAAAAAGAGACAGAGCTGGGACCAAGACCAAATACTCCAGTTCTATACTGTCGGCTCCTAACCACTCTGCTCTCCTTGCCAGGCTACAAAAGATCGTGAAAGGGTCTCTGTCTGCCCTATTATCTAGAAAATATTCAGGTAACATTGATTAAACATGCCTTGTGTGCCAAGAATTGTACCTGGATCCCGGGGTCACAATGGTTAGTAAAATGAGATACCTGCCCCTCGAGTAGTACATTCTAGTGGAGGAGACACGGAAGTTTTTCTTTTTTTAATTTATTTTTAGAGAGAGGGGAGGGAGGGAGAAAGAGAAGGAGAGAAACATCGATGTGTGGTTGCCTCTTGCACGCCTCCAACTGGGACCTGGCCCGCAGCCCATGCATGTGCCCTGACTGGGAAATGAACTGGCCACTCTTTGGTTTGCAGGCTGGCACTCGATCCACTGAGCCACACCAGGTGGGGAATTTTTCAAAAAGCAATTATAATATCACTTCATATTCCAACGGAATCAAGTTCAAACAATTCCAGGCATATCAGAATCAATACTATTTTTAAAACTTGAGGAATTACATATGCAAAGATACAGATGGTCCTTCATGGGGTATACCTGACTACGCGCCCATCTGGCCTTTTTTGCTATAGGAAGGATTGTGTGAAAATCACCTGGGATTTGGACCCTGGAGGTTAAGAGAGCGGAGGACCAAGATGGTATCGAATTTCCACCCCACAAAACTCAACTAAATCACAGACTGTAAGTGAGCCTGCCCTGTTATTTGTACCTTAAGCCTTAAAAAAGCACACGACAACAACACACACACACAAACTCGAAACAAACAAACAAACAACAACAGAAATCAGGGATGTGAACAGAAAACTACAAATATTTTTCTCACCATCACCGAACACCTCCCTCCACTCTTCTTGTCCTACAAGAATCCTTCTGGTTTTGGTATCTAAGTTGGCTCCTCCTGATACAGGTTACACCTGAAAGTGCCGCCCGATGCCAAATTGTCGATTGCCATTTATGATGTCTCTTTGAAACATGCCCTGTAATTATATGATCTCATCACAGTGAATGTGGTTGATTGGAAGGCCTCTGGGCATGACTGCTGATCGCTGGCCTGGAGGATCTGTCTCCTAGGATACTACTCAGTACCTACTTGCAGTAAATACGGAGGAGGCCAGGTCCTCTTCCCTGTCTTCTGTAGACTGTTTTCACTAAGGAGAGTTTGAGCAAAGGGTGTGCTTGGCAGCATTTCTTTAAAGACGTCACAGCTGTACATGGTCCGGAGCCAGCAGATGGAGCAGATAAGGAGGCCCCATCAGCTATTTGGCCAGTTCTGATTCCATCCTGAATTGAAAGCCTTTTTACCCTTATCTTAGGAAAAATCCAGATCCTCCTCTCCCTGCTTATACTGGAAAGGGCAGGGCAGGGCTTATCAGTAACGCATTTTTTATTTTTTCTTGAGCCCATGAAGCCTGATCTCTCCTGTAAGCAAGATATAATGAAAAGGCTTAGCAGCCGATGCAAAGTATTCTGTGTTGTTTCAAGTTCATCTCTCGACACTGCGTTCTGCTCTTGATTTCACCAAGCCCTTCCAACCACAGGGAACGTTGCTCAGATCTACTCAAAACCATAAGAACTAAAGCTTCCCCACTTTTTCTTGGACAGCAGAGAGAATGTGCTTGCTATTTGTCATTATTTGGGCTCTATTTCCTGCGGTGGCTTTTTGGAGTTCATTTCTCAGGCCAGCGATAATAGACACAACAAATTCATTTGTGGGAACTCTGTCTGGTTTGGGGCTCTTGTCTGTGTTTTTTAATACAACTGAGTTTTTCCATTACCAGTCTATTTAGTAGCCATCCACATTTTGGAATTCTTCCACCTTGAGTGACAGACATATCTTTTTACATTCTCACTTTAGAATGTGACGTTTAGGGTACAGGATAGCTACAAGATAAAAACTATCAATGCTTCATAGGGACATCCATATAGTTGACAGGCCCCAGTGCAAAACAAAATGTGGGGCCCCTTCTTCAAAAATTATTAAGATTTTCACTCTGGCTGGTGTGACTCAGTGTATTGAGCGCTGGACTGTGAAGCAAAGGGTTGCCAGTTCAATTCCCAGTCAGGGCACAAGCCTGGGTTGTGGGCTAGGTCCCGAGTAGGGGGTGTGTGAGAGGCAACCGCATATTCATGTTTCTCTCCCTCTCTTTCTTCCTCCCTTCTCTTCTCTCTAAAAAATCATTAAAAACCTGTTTAGTAAACAAACTATTTCAATTTCTGAGGTGACTCCTTGAGGTACTAAAATATGAATGTAAGTTTTCAAAATTATCAGATTGGAAACTCTCATATTCATACATTTAAAAATCAGAAAAGATAACTTGAAATAAAATTACAGAATTAAGACCAAACATAGGTAAATGTATAATAATATAAGTAAATGAAATAAATATTTTATTTTTTTCAAAAAACCCTCTCATTGGGCTGGCTTTAGCTCAGCGGGTACTTCGAGGTTCAAGCATTACTTCAAAAAACCCTCTCAGATTGAATTTAAAAATCAACCTCCAGCTCTGTGTAAAAAATCAAAGTGACTCCAAAAGCAAAGATAAGCAAATAAACTTAGCACATGAAGAAAGAAGAGAACAAGAGACAATGAGAGGAAGGAAGGAAGGAAGGAAGAAAGGGAGGGAAGGATGGAGAAGGGAGGGAGGGAGGGAGGACTCTTGGCGTTGAGTACGTTCACAATCTTGTATAACCACCACCATGATCCAGTCCAGAACTTTTTCATCATCCAAACTGCCTGAGCCCAGAGCCAATGTTCTATGATGTGCAGACATCCTTCCGCTGTCTTGTCTCCCTCACAGCTATGATCCTTGTTTGCCTAAGATATTCTCTTGCCCTCCCTCAAGCTGGGGAAACCCATCTGTTCTCATTTGGGAACATCAGTCCCAGTAACTTCTTCACAGTTTCAACCAAGGGGCCAAAATAACTCCTGGTAAACCGCTGAGATGCAATGATCGGACATAACACGCAAGCAGGCTTTGGCCCACCCCGTCACGACCCCTGTTAGACATGCTTCCACTTGCTCTGTCTCTTTAACGATTACACCTGAGTCTGCGTGCGATGTGAATACACTATCGGACACTGATAAAGGAGCTCAATTCTCCCCTTGTGTCCTACAATTGTTCATTCCTAGCAGCAACAGAATATGTTTGGTTAAAAAGTCAAAAGCTTACATTATTACCGACATGATAGGCACTCTTTTTTTTTTCCTATTAGTATTTTGTCATTCTCATTTCCCTAGCATGCATAATAAATCCAAAGAAAATAATCATGTGCTAATTTTAACTCTAAATTTTTCAGTTAATGATTTCTATCTGGTTTTATTAGCTATAACAGCAATCTACTTCTGCCCTAACGCTTCAAGAAGAGAGAGCTATTTAAAATACAAGGTGAATTATGTCACTGTTGGGTTTCGCAGCCTTCAAAGATTTTTCCGTTGTCCTTGGAACGTAATCCCAAAGTGCCTGTATTCACCCATTTCATTGCTGGACCTCTCGCCTGAAACTCGGAGATCCCTTCCAGGTCCCCAGGCCTTTCATGCTTCAGGGTCTGTGTCCCTGTTCCCTTTGTCACTTTTCAGTGTCATTGAGATATCACTGACATATACCATTGTGTAAGTCTGAGATGTACAACACGGTTTGATACACACATATATTGCAAAATGATTACCACAATAGTTATCATATCCATCATTTCACAGTTACCTTTTTTTTTTTTTGGTGGTGGTGAGAACACTTAGGATCTACTCTCTTCACAAATTTTCAGTATGTAATCCGCTGTTATTAACTACAGTCACCATGCTGCACATTACATTCCCAGGACTTGCTCATCTCATTACTGGAGGTTTGCACCTTTTGACCAATATCTCCCTATGTCTCTCCCCGGCTCAGCCTCCGCTCAGCCCCCACTATTCTGTTCTCCGTTTCTATGAATTCGGCTTTTTTAAAATTCCACCTAAATGTCCAGTCATACAGTATTTGTCTTTCTCTGATTTATTTTACTTAGCAAAATGCCCTCAATTAAGATATAATTTACAGACCATACAATTCATCCTTTTAAAGTGTACAATTCAGTGGTTGTTAATACATTCACAGCAATGTGAAACTATTGTGACAATCAATTTTAGAACATTTTCTTTACTCCAAAAGGAAACCTTACATCAATTAGTAGTCGCCCTCATTCCTCCGCACGCCAGCCTCTGGCAAGCACAAATCTACTCTCTGCCTCCATGAATATGCCTATTCTGAACACTTTATGCAAATAGAATCATACAGTATGTGGCCTCTGTGACGGGCTTCTTTCACTCGACATGATGTGTTCAACGTACATTCATGTTCAGGCATATAGCACGCATCAGAACTTCATTCCCTTTTATGGCTGAGTAACCTTCTATTGTGTGGAGAGACCACATTCTGTTTATCTATTTATTCATGGGTAGATATTTGGGCTGTTTCCATTTCTCGACACTGCTATTGATATTGATGGCACTTGTATTGATATTTGTTTCCAAGTTCTAGTGTAGACATACCTTTCCATTTCTCCTGGGAGAGGGGCTGCTGGTCGCATGCTAACTCTGTGTTTAACATTGTGACTTCCCACCAAACTGATTTCCAGTGCGGCTGCGCCGTCTCACATTCCCACCGGCAGTGTGTGAGGCTTCCGTTTTCTCCATGTTCTCCCCAACACTTGTTACTCTCCGTCTTTTTTATTATAACCATCCTCATGGGTGTAAAATGACATCTCATGGTGGCTTTGATGGGCACGTCCCTGATACCTAATTATTTTGAGCATCTTTTCATTTGCATGTTAGCCATTTGAATAGCTTCTTTAGAGACCAGTTTGTACAGACTCTCATCACTCTTTACAATGTATTTATTATCTACCTATTCAGAGCGACCACCCTCCCTTTCACCCCCCCCCCCGCCATGTCGGTTGTGTAATTCATATGCGGACATAAGAAAATCCCGGGGCCAGGGAAAGCCAGTAGTGCCGTGACCCCAGCAGAGAAGGCCAAGCCTAGTCTGTTCTGCAGCAGGTCTCCGCCCTCCTCCCCCGCCCTCAGCCTGCCATCCACTGATCTGCTTGTGAGTAATCCTTCGCTCCGCTTCCCACCACACCCCGTCCCAATGCACATTCACTTCCTTGTCTTAAAGCTAATACGCTAATTACTAAGAACTTCGCTCTCCCTTTGGAACAGGTCAAAGTTCAGCCTGCAGAATATGAGTTCTGTATTTTGATCACCAGGGCTACATCTTTTTTCTAACTATTCTACACCACAAATCATGCAGTTGGTGGAGTCCCTCTCTCCTGCAGCACAGCAAATGCGCCTTTTGCACGGGTCTGAAAACACCCCTCCCCTGGGTAACTATGCTGACTTTACAGGCTTCCCTAGTTGTTACCATGAGCAAAGCAACTTGTAATCACATTTTACCCAATAGAATGCTCCTCTAGGGCTCTCCGCCCTCCGCCACCAGTCTTGTGAGGAAGTAGAGGGTTGAATTGATCGTCACTGTTTAGAAGAGTGAACTATTATAAGTAACCAAAGGGATGCGGTGACAAGCAATGTGACCCGGTGTTAAGAACTTGGACTCTGAAGCCAGACCATCTGGAGTTGAATCCCAGATAACAAGTTAATTAAGCTCTCCTTAACTCAATCTGTAAACCAAGAGTAATCATACTACCTACTTCACGGGTATGGCGTTACAGTCTTTGGAACAGTACTGGCACACAACAAGTACTGTATGCATTAGCTGTTAATATTTACCAGTCTGCAGTGGAACAGAATACAATACGGCTATTGAAATGGTCATGAAGATGCATATTTCTACCCGGCTGGTGTAGCTCAGTGGATTGAGCGTGGGCTGGGAACCAGAGGGTCCCGGTTCAATTCCCAGTTGGGGCACATGCCTGGGTTGTGGGCCAGGTCCCCGGTGAGGGCCATGTGAGAGGCAACCATACATTGCTCTTTCTCCCTCCCTTCTCCTCTCTCTGAAAATAAATAAATAAAATCTTTTTAAAAAAAGATGCATATTTCTTGGCATACAAGGGTCTTCGCAATGCAGCACTAAGTCAAAGAGGCAGGTGTCAGGACAGCGGCCATTTGAAATATATGTATATCATGAATATGTATGGCTCCATAGAAGGATATACGCTGATAGGCTAACAGTACTTTTTACTGAGTAGTCAGATTTTAATTGATTTTACTTATTGGTCTTTTTCTTATTTTCTAATTTTTCCACATACATGACTTGAATAATGTTTTAAAGATTTTATTTATTTTTTTTAAGAGAGAAGGGAAGTGAGGGAGAAAGAAAGGAAGAGAAACAGCAATGTGTGGTTGCCTCTCATGAATCCCCTACTGGGGACCTGGCCTGCAACCTAGGCATATGCCCTGACTGGGAATCGAACCAGCAACCCTTTGCTTCACAGGCCTGTGCTCATTCCACTGAGCTACACCAGCCAGGGCTGAATAATGTTTTAGAATAAAGAAAAGAAATGTCTGCTTACCTTGTGGAATTCTGTGGCCTCCTGGTTTCAGGTCCCTTTTGTATTAGAAATATATAAACATTCATGTTGTTGGCACTGTTTGGCTTGCTTGCTTGCTTTGGGGGTGCGGATTATATTGAGATAGAGTGGTTAACCCCTTTGGTTTTAGTCTTTTTAGAAACTTATATTTCCTTAAGTTTCTACTCTCATGAAAGCTTAAGAAGGCACAGTTCAGCTCAAGCAAGCAGTAGAATCCACATCTCTGGCGTCCCCCGTTCCTGGCTTCTTCCTAGTCTACCATCTTTGCTTAACAACTAGTGATCACTACTTATGTTTGCTAGGGCCTAAGGCGCCCTAGTTAGGCTACAAGATGTGTTAACTGGTTGTGATTTAGAGAAACAGTCCAAAAACACCAAAGGTATTTGTTGGTACCTTTCACTGAGAGGTACCAACAAGTTTGAATAATAACATTTGATAATTTGCACAGAAAATCAGGTCAGTCCCAATTGGTTTCTGTCTGCAGATAAAACTGAAATCTTGCTGATTGTAATTATGCAATGTCAGAATAGTTTGTATAATTCAGGAGAAACCTCAGACCAAATGGTTGTTTGGTATTACACTATCCAAACATCCGGATGCCTGGATTTTATGGAGTTGGGTGTTTTGTTGCTACTGTTTGTGTTCTCTTTTCTGTAAAAAAAAAAAAAAAAAAAAAAAAAAGGAGGGGGGAGGGATAATTTATAATCCAATACCTCTCATACATTTGTTTGAAAATACGCAGTTTAAGTTCTGCCTTTGCCAAAAAACTTTTACTGTAAGACTAAAGATGTCTCACACTCTGCTGGT
Source organism: Micronycteris hirsuta (assembly GCA_004026765.1). Taxonomy (NCBI): domain Eukaryota; kingdom Metazoa; phylum Chordata; class Mammalia; order Chiroptera; family Phyllostomidae; genus Micronycteris; species Micronycteris hirsuta. The sequence continues at coordinate 26,388 of PVJI01014416.1, forward strand.
GAAGAAGTTCGGGATGACTTCTTATAAGTAGAGTGGATCTGAAACTAAAATGGACTGGAATCTATCATAGCTCCACAGAGGGCTGCCTAGTGCTTGACATAAGGAGAAAATGTTATTATGCAGGACCAAAGTTAGGAATTTATTGATGTTTATTAATTTATTTATCAGCCACCTTCCCCTCCAGCATCTATTCAAATAAAGTATCATACTTGACAGGCACTTATAAAGTTATCTGCCCAAATTAATACATGCCTATAATAGCAGAGAGATGGCAGAAGAAATGGGCAAATGATCAGTAAAAATGTCCTAAAATTCCTGCGTTCTTGCTGTTTCTTCTTTTTGTCTAGTTGTGCGGTACCATCTCCTACCTCTGACTTATCCCACACCATTCTGTTTGGGCCTGGACATAGACTTTGCTTCCTGACCATAGCAGATGCGATACATTGTCAGTGGCCGGAGAGTTTCAAGGCTGCACAAAATGTCATCCTGAATCCACCTATATCAGGATAATCTGCGTGCTTGTTGAATACTGAAACAACCTGTACTTCAGCTTGTATCTGCTAAATAAATTTCTAGGAGTGGAGTCTGAAAATCTGCATGTTAATCAAATTTTCCAGATTATTCTATGCACACTAAGTTAGAGAGTCAAGTGTCCACTTTTTATGCAAACATTCTTCTTTCAGAAGACTGACCTTAGCCTGTACCCAGAGGATTATGATTGGACCAAAGCCAGTGACACCTACTAGCTCTCCACTCCACTGTCCAAGATGGCGGAGGGGTCGGGAATGTGGTAAGAAACCATGCCAAGTCTCTGAAAATGAGAGCGTATAATTGGACACTAGAAATGAAAAGGCAAGACAACCCTGGTAGAAAATATTCACAAATCATATATCCGATAAAGAACTCATATCCAAAATATCTAAAGAACTCTCACATTCCAATAATAAAAACAAACAACTCAATTTAAAAGTGACCAAAAGATTCGACCACATACTTCACTGAAGAAGAGATGTCGATAGCAAATAAGCACACGAATAGATGTCCAACATCATTAGTCATCAAGGAAATATGAACGAACCCGTAATGAGATTCCACTACAAACCCATAAGAATGTCTACAGTTGTTTTTTTTTTTTAACTGCCAATACTGCCAAGGATGCAAAGTAATTCAAAATCTTATGCATTACTAGTGGGAATATAAAATGGTACTGCCACTTCAGAAAACAGTTTGACAGTTTCTTGTGAGTTATATACTCACTTCGCATAAACTTAGCATTCCTATTTCTGGGACTTACTCATGCAACAGACTGAACATGTCCTCCCAAAATTTAGAAAAGAATAAGAGAGAATGAGCTCCAAATCATGGCAGATCCAATAAGAAGGGAGCTAACTTCTCTTCTGGAAACAGTTCCAAAACAAGTTCATTCAACAGTGTCTCTCAAAAATGGCAAAGAAGGACATACAGATGACCAATAGACATATGAAGATGCTCAAATGTCACCAGTCATCAAAGAAATGCAAAATAAAACAAGGAGATATCACCTCACCTGTCAGAATGGCCATCATCAATAAATCAACAAACAACAAGTGCTGGCAAAAATGTGGAGAAAAGGGAACCCTCGTGCACTGTGGGTGGGAATGCAGACTGTGCAGCCACTGTGGAATGAATATGTATGGAATTTGAGCAATATGGAATTTCCTCAAAAAACTAAAAATAGAACTGCTTTGTGACCCAGTGATTCCATTGCTGGGAATGCATATATCTGAAGAAACCCGAAACACTGATTGGAAAGAATATATGCACCCCTGTGTTCATTGCAGCATTGTTTACCATAGCCAAGATTTGGAAGCAGCCCACGTGCCCATCAGTAGAAGAGTGTATAAAAAAATCTGTGGCACATTTACACAATGGAATACTACTCAACCATAAAAAAGAAAGAAATCTTGCCCGGCTGGTGTAGCTCAGTGGATTGAGCGCGGGCTGGGAACCAGAGGGTCCCGGTTCGATTCCCAGTCGGGGCACATGCCTGGGTTGCGGGCCAGGTCCCCAGTGAGGGCCATGTGAGAGGCAACCATACATTGTTCTTTCTCCCTCCCTTCTCCTCTCTCTGAAAATAAATAAAATCTTAAAAATAAATAAATAAAAAAGAAAGAAATCTTATCCTTTGCAAACAGCATGGATGGACCCGGAGAGTATTATGCTAAGTGAAATAAGCAAGCAAGAGAAAGACAAATACCATATGATTTCCCTCATGTGTGGAATCTAATGCACAGAATAAACTAACAAACAAAACAGAAACAGACTGACAGATAGAGAACAGCCTGACAACTGTCAGAGGGGAGGGGTGTGGGGTTGGGGAAAAAAGATGAAGGGATTAAGCAAAAAAAGAAAAAAAACAACAACAACTCATCGGCCCAGACAACAGTAGGGTGATTACCAGAGGGAAAGGGGGGTGTGGTGAACACACAGCACAATATACAGGTGATGCATTTGAGAGAAGAGGGAGAAGAGAGTCTGCATTTGGAATGTAATCTAAAGCATGCTATTATAGATCCACTATGTCAACGGATATTGAACATGGCTTACGATATTTTACTAATGATAATGAAAAGTATTGCTGATATAAGAGAAAAGATATCTTTTATTTATTTGGTGTTTATAGTGAGCTTTTATGTACCTCATCTTCTTTGGTGCCCATGATAACCCTGTGAGGTAGCTAAGATCGAGCTTATCATTCCATTTGATAGATGATGAACTAGTGCACAGAGAAATTAAATGATCTGTCCAAGGTCGCCAGTTAGTAAGTGGTAATGTCGGTGCCACGACTTTTCTGAAAGTTGACAATACTGATGAGAAAAAATTTATTGGCCAGATTTCATTTCTTCAGAAGACAAAATAGAAATAACAGTTATCTATGAAGTAGGGTGGCCAGAAATCAGGTAAATGAAACCAACTATCAAGACTGAAAAAGAAACATTATGTTGAAATTGTAAAATAAATACTTGAAAACTAAAAAAAAAAAAAAAAAAAGGCAAAGTAGATCAAATAACAGGTGATTTATTTTTGTCCTGAAAATGACTATATGCACAGCAGGAGAGCAATGGAAAAATAAATGTTTTTAAAAAAAAAGGAAAAAAAAAGATCTTGAATCACCCCATTGTTTTCATTTCATGGAGTCAAATACACAACCTGGTTGATTGACATTTCTTATTTGCTGACTCAATCTGACTGTTTGGTGCCACACAGCATGGCCAGTTTCTTTCATGGATGAGAAGAAAGGGACAAAGGCCATATGAGGATTTCAGGGCAACCAGATAAATTATGAAACAATCAATTGCTCCCAGGAGTGGCAGTTCAGATTTTGTAAGAAAGAACCAAGGAATGGACAAATTGCACAAAGCTGCCCTTCGGTGAACCAGAAGCACACCTCACGGATAAAGACTCGCTTTTAAGTAGCAAAAGGGGTGGGATGTTAGTTAATCTGAAAACAAACCTTGTGCACCATTAGAAAACCCATGGGAAACACCTATTTGGATGGAAGGAATTTGACTTATAATGAGTAATGGCTGTTTTAAAATCACCTGTTAGAAAGACACGCCTGGACATCTTTGTTCTCTCCTTTGGAATCCACATCTTAAATCTAAAGTGTCGTGACAATAGGGCAGGGTCTTAAAATAGTTTCCCAGTGTCTAGTCACTTTTGCAAAGCTGTTGAGGATTTCTAGAATTCAGTGGCACTCAAGTAGGGAGCAGCTGGTCCTCAGGAATTCACTTCTGCAGGGAGCTGGCAGCTGGGACCGCGGGCGGGGCTCTGCATGCCCGGGCCTCAGGAGGGCCGTGGATTTGGCAGGGGGATCAGACTTCTTCAAATACCCAGGGCACACTCCCCCAAAAGATCCGATCGCCCCTGTTCTACATACTCCACATACTTTTTGCTGCCTGCAGTTGTCATTCAATCTGGGCCTCATTACAGAGCAAATATTCCCCTTAAAATATTTTCTTGCACCGTGATCCTGTCTGTGTGAGCACTATGTTCAATCTCAATGCCAGAAAAACCAGCTTTACAGATATGGGTTGGTGTGGATGTGTAGAAAACGATATGAGAACATGTTTATGTGGATGTGTCTGCCTTCTATCCCCATAGTTCATGACCCTTCCGCTGTCTTCACGGATGATTCAATTAGCCATGAGTGAGGCGCTCCATTTCCTTTAGAAATTACTATAATGGATCAAATTGGGAAAATAAGTGTGAAAGGTAGTTGCTCCTTCATTTTTCTCTAAAATCTGGTTTCTTGTATCTAAATCAAGAATAGTGATAGTGATTTCTACAAAATGAAGCACACACCTTCCCTGTGGTCCAGCCATTTTATTCCTAAGTACGCAACCATGACAAATGGAAGTGCGGGGGCATGAAATGCGACAGTGCTCAGAGCAGCCTTATTCACAATAGGTCCAAACTGGAAACCATCCACATGCTCACCAACAGAAGACTGGATAACCAAATTGTGGCATATCCTTACATTGGAACAATACACAGTCGCGGTTGTTTTTTTCTAAGATTTTATTTATTTGTTTTAGAGAGAGGGGAAAGGAAGAAAAGCAAGAGAGAAACACATGCAAGAGAAACATAGATTGGTTGCCTTTCACATGCCCCCAACTGGAGACCTGGCCCACAACCCAGGCATGTGCCCTGACCGGGAATTGAACTGGGGACCTTTCAGTCCACAGGCCGGTGCTCAATCCACTGAGCCACACCAGCTAGAGCCGCAACTTTTTTTTGGTTTTTGTTGTTCTTTTTTTAAGGAAAAAACTACTGATATACACAACACATGGATAAATCTCACAGATATCATATGAGGAGAAAAGGGCCAGAGGCGAGAGTGTGTTCTGTATAATCCCATTTATTTGACGTTCACAAACAAGAAAGGCTGGTTTCTGGAGTAGAAGACAGAAGAGTGGTTCCCTGGAGTGTCAGGAGCCTGGAGGTTAATTGACTGGGTAAGGGAATAGGGAAGTTTCTGAGGTGATTGGAGAGATTCTGTATCTTGATCTGGACAGTGGTTATCAAGATATATATATAGGTTTACAGTCAACAACAACACAAAAAGATATCCATATTGGTAAAAAAAAAAAAATCATCAAGCTTAAGATATGTGCATTTTGCTGTATGTCAATTACATCCTGGTTAAAAATCAAGAATGCTGATGGTGTCCTTGCACTTGCTGCAGGGCTGACAGAATGCATGGGGATCTCTGTGCCTACGCATCAGCCTTGGCTTTGAACTTCTTGACCAACAGACAATAAAGAGGACTAAAGAACATTTCTCATAGTCAGGCTGAGGAAGCATACCTGAACCACTGATTGTGCCCCTGGTGTGCTGGGGGGTCTTGGGAGGCTTACCAATAAATCAAAAAGGCTCCCTGCTCCCCAGGAGTCTCGTACAGACTGTACCGCATTTATATCGGCAAGAAATCAAGGTAGAGATAGGTGGCCCCAGACAGGTTGAAACCAAACACTGGGATTGTCAGATGATTTGCCCAGCATTCACTGGAAATTGTTGGCTGAGGCAGAAGCAGAGAGAAGGTAGGTGCTGTGTTTTGATAGGGGAGGGTGCTTCAAAGGGAAGGTGGGAAAGGTAAGTGTCTAGAGGGGCCCGCAAAGGAAACTTCCATTCTCTCTTCAAATCATTACCCCAGAAGGGCCCTGGTTTTGTCTGTGCCGGAAGGGTTTGCCCCTCTGCCTCAACAGATCAATTTAGGGACGGGAGTATTTTAGTTTCCTAGGGCTGCTGTAACAAATGACCATAAATTTGATGGCTTAAAACAAAAATGTATTCTCATGGTTCTAGAAGCCAGAAATTTGAAATCCGTGTGATTGGGCCAAAGTCAAGGCGATGGCAGGGCCATGCCCCCTTTGGAGGCTCTCTGGGTCCATCTGTTTCCTGCCTTTTCCAGCTGCTCGTAGCTGCCCACATTCCTTGGCTTGTGGCCTCAGTCCTCCAATCTCTACCTCCTTCATCTCGTCCCCTTCTTCACTTTGCCTGTGTCATATGCCTCCTTCTTACGATGCTTGTGACTGCATTTAGGGTCCGCCCAGATAATGCAAGATAATCTCCCCATCTCAAGATTTTTAACTCAACCACACCTGCAAAGACCATTCTTTTCTCCATGTAAGGTAACGTTCACAGGCGCCAGGAATTAAGACCTGATATTTTGGGGGGCTGTTATTCAGTTTACTACAGAGGGCCAGCCTCTACCTTGGTCCTGATGCCTGTAAACAGAGGCAAACACTGACCTCTCTCTGTCAGGAAGAAAGATGCAGAAATGAAAATCCGAGCACATAGTCCCACCTCCTCTCTCTCCCCGGCTCTGCCCAGTTGTATGGGCTGTTGGCTTCCTGGTTACGGAATGACTCTTTGAAGAAGCCCCAGACAGAGCTTCCTCAGAGCTGCGGTAGAATGCACCCAAGCAAGACTCTAGAGCAGTTTCTTACTGCAGAACTAGTGACATTTGGGGCCACATCATTCTTTGTCGGGGGGAGGGGAGGCGGGGGCGGGGGCCTGTTCTGGGTACTGTAGGATGTTGTGTAACATCCCCGGTCTCTACCCACCAGATGCCAGGAGCACACTCCCCCCAGCTGTGACAACGAAAAATGTCTCCAAACATTGCCAAACATCCCGGGGGGCGGGGGGCGGAGGGGCCAAGTTGCCCCCAGCGGAGCCCCACTCCTCAGCAGGGAGGAGGTGGGGCCTCTCTGTAGTCCCACAGGAGGCTGGGCTGCCTTGCCACTTCCCTCCTCTTCCTCTATGCCTCCCTGGTTCTGAGAACACAGAGAACAGTGTGTTCTCAGTCTCATGGAGGAGGGCCCCGTAGAGCTCCATTTCCTGAGACTGGGTATAACCGAGGCCTCGAGTGAGGGGCTCAGCTGGTAGGTCTTGGGCTCTTCTGAGACCAGACAGCTCTAGACATGGTTTCCTAGGGGTCACTGAGAACTCGCCTGACCTCAGGCCTGAGACAAGCTGAAAAGCCTCTCAACTTTCCTCTTCTAGGGTCATGAGAGTCAGAGGAAGCTGATGTGTTAGAGATTGGGGTCCCTGAGTCATTCTGTACTACTCCAGGCCTCTGTTCTTACCCATGAACATAGCAGAACATCTGAGTGGACTAGAGTGACACATGGTTGAGAGTGACATGGTTGGGCTTTGGCATCTGATTGGGGTGGATCCCTAGCTCCACTACTTGAAACAACCAATTTAAGCAAGTTAGGTAACCTCTCTACCTCAGTTTCTTCATCTGCAAAATGTGGGTAACAACAGGATCTCCTTTGTGGGATCATGGTGAGAATGAGAGGAATGGTACATATAAACAGGTCGATAAAGATTCACTCAAAAGCCCTGGCTGGTGTAGCTCAGTGGATTGAGTGCGGGCTGGGAACCAGAGGGTCCCGGTTCGATTCCCAGTCGGGGCACATGCCTGGGTTGTGGGCCGGGTCCCCAGTGAGGGCCATGTGAGAGGCAACCATACATTACTGTTTCTCTCCCTCTCTGTCTCCATCCTTCCCCTCTAATAATAAATAAATAACATATTTAAAAAAAAAAAAAAGATTCACTCAAAAAAGGAGGAATGAGGTTTATCAAATGTGTGTCCGATCTTTCCACAAGACTTGATCATCCCTTTCAAGCAACCCTTAAGAAGAAACTTCAAAGGGTGCGTTTATTTCCTGGAATCTGTGCGCGTCGGATCTCCTCCACAGCACACAGAAAATACAATGCAACAAAGCATGTGTCCTTCTTTCTTCAATACCCCCATAATCTCGTAAGCCACTTCTGGTTCTTTTTGCACAGGACAAAACTAGTTGATTGTTTTCTATGTAGTTTCATGAAACAGTGTAAAGCCAGAAGGTACAGTTCAAGCTAATTTTTTTTTTAAATAAATTTTCTCTACTGGCTCCTGTCCTTGCTTTGGAGCTGTTCTACAAGCTCACAGGCAGGCCCATGTGCATAAAGATAAGACTTCTTTTATAACAGGGAGGGAGAAACCCTTCTCAAAGCCTTGCTTTTCAAGCGCACATATCATAAATTTAGTTGAATGAAGCAAGAGTACAGCCAAATATGGGCAGAACATGCTGAGAAAACTCAATTGTGATTGGCTCTTAACTCTGCCTCAAAAAGAGAACATTGTGGTTTAAATGTTGTCCCCAGGAAGTCTCGAAATCAACCAAGTGGTTTTTCAAACTCCTTCATCATTTAAACCAGAGCCCAGGTCCACAGCTATTGGCTGCGGGTGGAGCCAAGCCTTAAGTCTGGGCTGACATTTTCAACCCTTGTTTGACAGAACATAATTAGTGGAGAAGCCACACCCCAGTGTCGGTGACATTTGAGTCTCAAGAGCTCTCAATCCTGGCATTGAATTTCAGCCTTCTTGCTTGCCACGCTGCCAATTTGTACTGCTGTAAGCCGACCAGCTGAAATACTGAAAAGCCAGCTACAGTTCAGCTGGTTTTCAGAGCCCCATTGAAAGCCCAGTACTTGTCAAAGGATGTGTATGGGGTGGTTTCAGCTGGGCCCTCTCAGCGATGGCCTGAGATGATAAAATGCTTTGAAGCTTCAATTTCCACCAAGTGTTCTCAAACACTGGTGTTTGTTGCCAGCCTTGTGTAATTCTGAGTTATCCGCAACACAGGTGCTTTTTGCTCTTGTGACCGGATCATGAATCTCTTACACAGTCACCCCAGGCACTCTGTAACGATGAAGACTGTTAACCCAAGGCCTCTGTAGCTAGCCGTCCAGCAGTCCAGGCCCCCACTGGACTTCCCTCTGTCATTGTCACACACTGTCAGGTCCTGTCTTCCAAATCTTCGATAAACCACAATTCACCCCAGATATCCCTTGGGAAAGCCAATGTATGTTATTACCCCATGGGAGAGCAAACAGTGACGCAGTGGGTTCCAGCCAAAAGCAGAAGGGGACCATAACTGGTTCACCTCAAGTTGCCCATTGCCCGGTGTGCACCAAATGACCTCAAAGGTCAATTTATGCATTCACTTTCCTTTTTGCAAGAGCTGATCACACACGCATGCACCCTCACTTACTGAAACCTTGAACCCTAATTGGCTACCTGTCATGAACCTTGACTTGAATAGAAAAGTGTGGGTTTGGGGGACATAAGGGAAACCTTGGATGAAGTATACACCTTTTTCATGTTCCAGTTGAGGGCATCTTGAACCGGTCTGTTTGGCAAAGGTCGATATCTTTACCAAAATGGTCCTTGAGGGATCATTTCCTTCTAGAATCACCCTGGAAAGCACTCTTAGCTCCTAATGTGATCGGTTTTCCTCTGGGATCTTTAAATCCCAGATATGGAGCTGGTCTATACCTTTCACTCTCACTTAAGACATTGCACAGCCAGTATCGATTCTCAGTACCAAGGATCGTTGATAATAAAGAAAACTTTATGTGACTATAAACTGGGATAGCCATTTTTGGAGGGCAGTTTGACAATTTGCATTAACAGTGTTAAATGTATTTAGACCTCTGAATCGTGACATTTTACTTCGAGGATTTTACATTTGGTCAATATTCAGAGATACAGTGTAAAATTTATGGACAGAGATGTTTATTGCAGTGTTGTTTATCACAGAGAAAAATTGTAGACCTCTCAAATGTCCTTTAACAGTAAATTTTAAATATACAAGGTCTATCTGGAAAAAGTCCACCCATTGTTAATATAATGAGAACGGTTTATGTGTTATTGATGTAACCTGGCAGCCAAGGAGAGTGGACTGGAATGCGCATGCGTGAACAATGATGACTTCACTGTACTAGTCAGTGGGGGCGGTAGATGCCAGTGAGTGAGCATGTGTACTGTGTGGCCATCGCCCTCAAAATGACTGAGCAAGTAGAGCAACGAATCTGCATCAAATTTTGCGTTAAGCTTGGACATGGCTCCACAGAAACTATTTGGATGATTCAGAAGGCTGCAGCTATGGGCAACTGGTCATTGGCAGCTTCATCACGACTATGCACTGGTTCATGCATAGTGTCTCATGCAGAGATTTTGGGAAAACATCAAATCACCCAGGTAACTCAGCCCCTCTACAGCCCTATTTGGTGTCCTGAAACTTCTGGCTTTTCTCAAAATGAAAATCACCTTTGAAAGGGAAGAGATTTCAGACCATCGATGAGATTCAGGAAAATATGATGGGGCAGTTGATGGCGATTGGGAGAACTGTGTGAGGTCCCAAGATGCCTACCTTGATGGGGACTGAGGTGTCATTGTCCTATGGACAATGTCTCCTGTTATCTTGTGTCTTCTTCAATAAATGCCTCTATTTTTCATAGTACATGGCTGAATACTTTCTGAACAGACCTCGTATATGGCATGTTCTTACAAGGAACATAGCTATTAATAAGCATGTTGTAGGAAAATGAGGGTAATGTGGCTAAAATACCACATTATGTAAAAAAAGATAAGAAACAAAACTGACCCTCCAGAATGACCTAGGTTTGTAAAAGGAGGGACAAGTTTTTTTATGAAAATATGTATAGGTAGACAAAAATAAAGCTAAAAGGAAATATATCAAAATATTAATACAACTTTGGCTAACTCAGGATGGCATTCATAAGGGTTTTTTTAATCATTGTGCTTTCCTATATTGTTCAAATTCCTTGCAGTTATAAAGTATGGGTTTCACAATTAAAAATAAGGAAAATAATATCCTTAATTAATTAATTTATAACATGAAAATGGGAGAAAGGCAATCGTCGACATGATGGAGGCTCTGAACTGTTACTCCTGAATCCAACACCACTCCTTATAAATGGGTCATTATGATGACATCCAACACGCACTCAGAGAGGGTGAATGCAAGCTCATTCCCCGAGGCAGGTGGAGAAGGAGGTGGCTAATCTCACATGCTCATTTAGGGACCATGTGCTGTGACCACTAGCCCCACTGAGGGAGAGAAGGCAGATACTCTGGAGCTGAGCACCAGAGAGGGGGAGAGACAGGCCCGTTGCTGGTGTCCAGCTGAGACACTCTTCTGCCTTCTTGAGTGAACAAAGGGGATGAGACTGCCTTCGTGAACCTTGGCCTTCTCAGAGCACACTGACGCACACTCTGTTCAGAGTGCAAGGGCAGGGGGGTTGCCTAGAGGCCTCAGGGCGCTCTGGTTTGGGGACCCATGGCATAGCCATGGAGCTCTTTTATCTTCAGGAAATCGCTCACCTTCTGATCAGAACTTAGACACCGCTGGTCACTGGGTGACCAGATGTTTGTCCTTAACAGCACTGAATACGTGTCCTGTGTGGTATGCAGGAAGAGAAGCCTCAGCTGTCCCTAGGGGACATGCTAAGCTAACTTGTGACATCTGCTTGGACCTTACCTGAGACCACGTTCTCCTCTGCACCCTCCTATGAGCCTTTGGGGGTACTAGACTCAGTAGGAGAGGCTACGAGCCTTGTAGCCTCGCAAACCAAAGTGCCCGGGCAAGTCATCTAGATGCTCCATCTTCAAGAACCATCCTGCCATCTATCAGTCGTGTTCCCCTGTCTCAGCCTGATGCCTCCCTGGAAGTGCCCCTGCCAAACTACACTGCCCTTAGCCTAGAGATGTCCCAATGCCCGCCTGAAGCCCAGGTGGAATTGTTAACCTGGATCTACACAGCCGCCTCTCTGTTGTCTTGCAGGGTCTGCGTCCTAATGGAGAGATTTATAGACGTAAAGTATTCATAAATACCTGAAAATACAAAGTATACATTCTTCTCTCCCTAGCTTGGAAATAGCACAAGGACGAGGAAAGCTGTACTGTATTGTGCAATCCTCCTCATGAGCCGCATGAAACAGGAAGCTTCTGGGGGTTTCTTGCAAGCATGTGATATAGCTGTGGTTTCAGTGTGACAGTTAGGTAGATTTTGCAGGCAGAAACGTTCGCATAAGGCACCCTTTATGCCTTCTGTACAACCCGAGGGACAGTTAGATGCGCTCCCTTTCACACTGACGAAAGTCATTTGGTTTCTCACAGTGCATTAACTTTTCTCATCGCAACGTCTGAAAGTACCAAGCAAAGGAAACAAACTGGGTCCAGCTAAGGAAAGGCCTGGGTGAACGGCCCTTTCTCAGCTGCTCTTAAATAAGGACCCAGATTGAGCCATTTTCCCTTGAGCAACAATCCGTCAAACTTCTAAAGAGGCCACTTAGAGAAAGAAGATCCCGCTCTACTAATGCAGCTGAGTGAGCCCTTTGAGGAAAAGACGCTAAAAGAGAATAACTTTTAGCGGCCTTCTGTTATTGCTCTGATCTCAATGCCAATCAATGTTATTTACCACTACTGAACAAGCCTTAAGGGAGGGCCTGAGAGAGCCCTAAAATCCCCTCTAAGCTGCTCAGGAACCACACTTTCACATCCCAGGGGCACTGGAACCAGTTTTTTCCCTTCCCAGGCAGATGCAATCCACAATTTAGGGTGCAGGCTCGCAGGCTTTGCAAGCCCGTTACACATGCGTTAGGAAGAAACAAACAGAGAACACCTCTTGCACCATTTATTTCAAATATAACCACACTACGAGGCTGCAAGACGATGCATCTTGCACAAGGGTACTGTAGATAGAGGGGAAGCCTTTGTAAATATTTATATATTCCCCATTGAGGGTTTTACGTTCTTTTTTTTTTTTAAACTTTAGACAGAGTTAGCAAAGGAAAGGGAGCAGGTTCTCAAGATCTCAAATGGAAAATCGTTTCTCTTACTCTTTCCGTTTTCTCCATTCCTCACTTTAAGTCCCACATCTTGATAAACAACCCAAGAGACATTTCTAAAGAGACAGTACTCAATTTTTAAGTTTCCCAATACAGCCATTCTCGAGGTACAGCCACCAGCGTGGCCTGCCTTCTTAAAACTCATGAATGGCTTCCTAAGCCCCACTTTTTGTCTTCCCATTGACCTTTCTCGTTCAACTGTTGCTGAGATGAAAATGAATACACAAATGAATGAATAAAATGGTTTGGGATTCAGTGCCCTTTGCCCTTTTGTCTCATCTACATTCAAGGTCAGGAAGAGAGAAAAAGGCAAGACAAGGCTGTGGGTGAAGCAAAGGCTAAAACCGTTCCCAACATTTGACAGAAAGCAGCTGCAGAAGGAATAACCCATAGAGCCCAGGGCTCTGGGTGGCAGGGTGTGGGCAGGGCAATAAAACTGCCTGAGAAACAAGCAAGCCCTGCCTTCCCTAGGGTCCTCCGGGGCCGTGTGGGTAGCGCCTTCTCTGCAGGCTGCCTGTACGCTCTGTGCACGGCTTCCGGGAGAGACTTCCTGTGGAGGAAAAAAGGTGAAATGATTTCTACACTCTGGCCCTGTGTATTCTCCCATTTTGGGCTTTCAAGCGCCTGTCAGAAAAGACACTAGACGCTAAAATACCACGCTGTTGGATGATCTATTTTGCATGCAGATTTGCTTAGAAAATTCTAAATTAATTAACATGAACATTCAGGCTGATACTAAGATTGAGGTGCTATTGTCTGAGGGGGTCTGCAAGGCAAATTCGACACAGAAATAGTCTACAATGATATAAATGCCCAATCCCAATGCTTTGGAGTAACACATAGATTTGGATGCTGGAGAAATAATCAAGTCTCCATCATAGATTTCCTGGCTTCATTTATCCGATGAAGGAAGGAGGGTCTTAATTATTTACAATCCTTCTACAGCAGGTATTTATTCTTTTCTCTATTGTATGAAGGAGCAAACCCACAGCTTTATGAGCTATCACTCAGCTACTTCCAAATTGGGAAAAATGACTGAAGAGAGAGAGATGTCAGTATAGTAGAAATCTCAAGGCCAGCTGGTACAATTCTTGTGCTGTTTCTTGAGTTGAAAATTACCTTGGTAATTATAACCCAGAGCCTTTGTCTTACAGATGAGAAAACCGAAGAGGGAGGTCACACAGGTAGGTGGTATTACCAATTGTCTTAAAAGCCCCAGTCTCCCAATTACCCTATTAAAGCTCTTTGCATAAAACTCTCCAAGCGTGGGAAGGAATTTTCTGTATTAACATTCTCAAAGGATCTTGGGCTTCCTATTTCAATAACAATCAGTCAAGTTTCTTAACTAGGAGGCACAAGTGAAGCTCCGTTTTCTGTTCTGACCAACAAATTAAAGAGCCGGCCGACCGAAGCAAGCATTGCTTTATTGGGCTTATAAATGTCTATGTGTCACATATTGCCGTGTGCCTAAAGACAGTTTTAGCATGAATTCCCGTCTTTCTTTTTACACTGGAGCAACAATCAAACAAGCTAGATTTTTTAAAAAGGCTTTTCTATTTCCCCCTCACTTGTCACTTCAACGAGTTTAGACAAGAGATGCTAATGCAGTTATGAAGTTTTATTATTAGAGTGATTTCAATGATTTTATTGGGAATATAACAGCCTCAGGAGGATGGCAGAAATTGCAGGGAAACATATTTAAGAAGATTGCTAGCAGAGTGTTTTTTTAAAGGTTGCTTACATTCGTTGATTTTCTGTGGGGTGTGTATGAGAAAGGAGAAACTACAGTATTACTGACTGGGTTTTGCTTGGCTTTTATGTTAACCAGACTGTTGTTCTGGTTAACTCCACCAATGGAGGGATATTTCGAATGGGTTTGTATTTAGGACACATGTCAGGATGAGGACTTGTCAATCTCGGCACTAGTGACATTTTGGATCCAATAACTGTTTGTTAGGGGGGCTGTCCTGTGCACGGTAGGATGTTCAGGAGCACCCCATCTTCTTTTGATTCGATGACAGTAGCAATGCCTACTGCCCCAAATCATGAAAACCAAAAATGTTTCCAGATATTGCCAAATACGCCCCTGCAACTTGGTCCTGGTTGAGACACTGGGTTAGGCAATATTTGGAGTCTCCTAGGCAGGTTTCAGTATACATTGTAAGTGCTCTAAGGGGAGTTGACTTCTTTGGAGATTTTTGCTTGGTTTATGTTCCAAGGACACATGAAAAATCCTAAATGATGACTCTTGCCTCACACCATCACAAACTCTCCATCTAACGCTCCCTGTGAAAACACTAATGCATGCTATTATTTGAGGAGAGGTACGTTAATCAAGGAAAGCATTCATTTCACCTTGCCTTCCAACAATTAAGTAATTTTTTTTCACCCTCAGACAAAATTCTGTTCTTGTTTACAAGATGTGGTTAGTCTTGGCTGGCTCCTGAACTGGCCAGTTGTCCCTCAGAAATGCAGCATTTCCTACACGGCTCTGTGAACAGAGAGAGCACGCTGCAGCATGAGAGTCCCCCATACGGGGCCACGCTATTTTTGCATCCTCTGAAATTGCAACGTTCACAAAAAATCCCACCTTCCCTCTGCTTCTTGAGTTTTTCTTCCCTAAATTGAATCCATATGAATGGGGTGTCCAAGTAGATGTCAGGACAATGGAATGTGGACTCTTTAATCATTTCCCTAAGCCATGGGAGAATGGTAGCTGACGTGGAGAAATCCCTGTGTCCAAAGCTGAAACCATGCTCAAAGCTCTCCCGTCAAAATTCTGCATTCAGTCTTAGACACCTGATAACTTCTGCTACTACGAGACTCCATTTCCTTATGCCGACTTTAACAGATGCACATGAAAACATGTTTCAGCTTTAATGCCAACACTGAGGGAAGGCGGGCAGCGTTTCTCCTTTGCTTTTGCATCAGATCACAATTAGATCCAAATTAATGGAGATGCCCATCTGCAAAATTTCATGACTTCAAGCTCACGATGCTATTTTCTAATCATAGATCCCCTCATGCAAGGGTTTTGTGTGCAAGAGTCTGCGGCCAGGCTTTCTGAGAGCAACTTCCTGCTCGTGTACAAAAATATTACAGCCTGAACTCTATTTCTACATCCTTGTCCTTTTTTCTGTTCCTTTTATTCCTTTTTTCTCTCTCAGACTTTCACTCCCCTTGTGATTAAATCCAGTTGTCTTACTTTAAATACTAATCTGTCTGTTCCTTAACCCTCCCACGAGCAGATGTGATTTATTTATCACCATCAAGCGCAGATGTGATAAATAATTGCAATTGCAGAAGAGGTTTTTATAGCTCCCCTGTGCCCCCCATAAAAGCTGTGACAACCCAAATCAACCCTGATAAGAGGCTAACAGTATTGGTTAAAAAAAAAAAAACAACAAAAAACGTCACCTTCACCCAGTAGAAAATGGTTTACAGTTCCAGCACCTTCTATAATTAATCACTTTCAACCCAAAGCACGTCCTTCAATTTCAAAACTCAAGTGATTTGTGATAAAGGAGAGAGAATAGAGCAAGAGAGGAGGTCCTGAACTGAAAGTTTTGACTTCAGCCTACATGCTTTTCTGCCTCCATGAAGCATAAATATTGGCAGAGTGAAGAACTGTCATGGCAATTTACTATTAGATTTGATACTTCATTTTCTGTGGCCATTTCCTTCAGAATCCACGTAATCGAATCTGCTTAAATGTGTAATTCCTTATTATTCGATTCTGTGGACACATTAAAAAAAATCAACGCAGATTGAGCACAGCATGCAGAAACATACTAAAATCCTTTTCTTAGCAGAGCTACATTCTGATGGTGGGAGAAAGAGAACAGGCAATCACCGAATAAATCAGTAAAAGAACATAGTTTGTTAGATGGTAACAAGTACAGCAAAATAAATGGATTGACACTTGGGGCTGGTGAAACGGGAAATAGGGCCGTCAGGACAGGCCTCCTTGAGAGGTGACATCAGAGCAAAGACACAAAAGAGGCGAGGGAGGGAGCCACATGGGTACTGGGGAGAAGCGTCTCCCAGGCAGAGGGACCAGCCAGTGCCAAGGGGAGTGGGTGGTGGGAGCATGTGTGGCATGTAAGAGACACAGGGTGCAGAGAGACGAGTGTACCGAGAAAGGCAGCAGGGAAAGTAGGAGGGGACAAGGCCAGGAGGTAACAGGGCCAGATCCTGGGGGGCTGGGCGGGCTTCTCTAAGGGTTTGGCTTCCCTGGGCACTAAGTACTTGCCTTTGGGCTCCGTTCTGTTTTCCTAGCTGCTTTGTGCCAGAGAGGAAAATGTCATTGTTATGTGCTCTCTGCCACCTAGCAATGTCTGGCAGGTCACAGGCACTTGAATTATTTGGTGGAGGAGGGGACATGAGCTTGAGTGATGAAAACTTTCTCTGAGTCAGGCACCGCCCTGCCCACAGAAGCTCAGGGACACAGATGCTGTCCCTTTTCTATTTCAGGGCCCGGACCAGGACACCACACTGAGTTTATCCACCTTTATTTTTAAGCAAAAATGATTTCCCGGGTTTGAAAGGAGCTTCCGGTCCCCTGCCACTCCATCTGCCAACCTGTTCTGAGTCACAGAAGTCATTCTGCTAAAGAAAAGGAGAGGTGTTCCGGTAACACCATCTCCCCGTTAGGCACCTGGTCTGGGTGGAAAGGCAGCGGCAGGGGCCCTGCTGATCTCCAGACTAAAGGCCCAAACTGGAAGCACTTCCCTTCTCTGCAGGGAGCCTCTCAGATTTCCTCCCCAGGAAGTGCTGGAAAGAAGCACAGAATCTGTAATTGTCTGCACCAGCCGTCTCTCCATGAGCTCCAGAGAAGCAGCGTGTGTCTTTGTGATTCCTGGAACAGGCTGGGCCAGGGGAAGGAGGGATAGTGGAGCCAGAGAGAGAGAGCTTCCCCAGCATCTGTCCCCACTCACAGCCGGGTTCAAATCTGCCAGGACTGAGAGGAAAGTATACTGCTAAACAGATTTGTACCCTCTTGGCTGGCTGGAGGAAGGAGGGCAGGGGTGAGGGATGAGACCATGGGCTAATATGGAGTTTAGGGCATCGGAGTCTGCCATTCTGGGCACCCTGTACCTGTCTTTCTCAGAAACTTTC